>JANAVB010044216.1:507500-527500 GCA_029216955.1 Iris pallida
ATCCCGAGCATGCTTGTCTTTATTTTATTTTTTTTGATAAATGGTCTAGCGCATGCGTTATTCATGCGAAGGGTCACAACCCCGGTCCTTGTTTGGTTTAAGGGTTGTAACCTGGGAGACCGGAATATTCTCATGTTATGACCAGTTATCGCCCTATTGCATGTATTTCTTTCTTGTACCTTTATTTTCATTCCGACTTGATATGCCGGTTTTAGTTCTTGTGCATGGCCTCCTTTGTGGCACTTGCTCTTTCTGGGGTCTGACCCAGCTGGTTTTGTATGGCCAGATTTCGGAGCAGCTACCGAGGATCTACCGCAGTTCCAGCCCGATGGTGTCAACTAGAAGAAACCGGGGCCAAGAGTGGGTTTCTATTTTTGTACCGCTCACTCATATGTAAATTAAATATTCTTTTGAGGCGTTTGCCGGCGAGCACCTGTTAGCTCGTATGTACATTTTCTTGATGCTGTAAACATGATGAACAGATCCTAGGGTTGATCATGTATGATGTACTCTTTGCTAGTCCTGACATTTTGTAAGACTAGCTGCTTGATCATCCAATATGTAATATTTGGGACGCCTTGTATTTATATATTTGATGCTCAGACATCTTGTAATCTTAACACTTGCTTGAGATTGAGACAATAGGCTTGCTAATGACCATAGGAGACTGATGGCTTGTAGTTAACCCTCATATTTCTAGACAGCCGTGACCGTATACCGAGGTGTTTTCCATTTCGATATACGTAGCTGGCTGTGTATGCCCCCGCTCTCCAGTATTCTGGTTCTGGGGCGTTACACGGTTTAAGTGGTGGCCCATGCAGGTCTTGAAAATTCAAGAAATGTGAGGGTTACCGGTAGATGTCTCAATCAGTAATCTCCCTTGATCTCTGCTCGTACTCTCTATTCCCTGGGAATCTTGATTCGGTCACTTGCATGCATCCTTGCTCTTTCACTGTCCTTCCTTATCGTTTCCCCCTGTCGTCTTCTTCAGCGGCACTGTTCCCGGACGTGCCGATCAGCCAGGAGAAGCCCAGCATGAACCCCAGCAACAAGAGGAGCAGTCTCAGGACTCTGGAGCGGCCTCTAGAGTTGTACCTTCTGGAGGTCAGGAACCTCGCGTTCATGAAGCTCAGCCCGTTCCGCCTGTGAGACAAGAGGAGGGAGCCTTGGTAGGGCTTATCAGAGATTTGCTTGCAGCCCAGGATCGTCGAGGCGGCGCCCTGCACCAGGAAGTTCATGAAGCACTGAATAGAGGAGGTCACCAAGGGAACCAGGCGGCCAACAGTTTCAAGCGCTTGAACCCTCCGTTCTTCGATGGCAGCGAAGACGCAATCGCCGCGGATGCATGGCTTCAGGATACCGAGGTAGTTCTGGAAGCGGCGAGGACTCCAGAGAATGAGAAGGTAGCGGTGGTCCGCCTACAGTTGTTGGATCTTGCCCGCAATTGGTGGGCAGCTCAGGCCATGGGATTGGCAGCGCCAGTCCCTTGGGCAGTATTTAGGGAGAGGTTCCAGACGAAGTACTTCGATGCCGTGGCACGGTACGATTTGCAGACTAGATTCACCAACCTGAAGCAAGGAGGCAGGACGGTCGATGGCTATGCGACCGAGTTTTCGAGGCTGAGTAGGTTTGCCCCCACCTTGGTGGCAACCGAGTATGATCGGGCCCAGCGTTTCCAGCAAGGGCTCCACTTGGAGATTTTGTTAGCAGTTGAGCAGTTCGAGCACCAGACGTTCGACGCCGTGTTGAGGGCAGCCAGGAGACATGAATACACCTCCCAGAGGATTATGGATAGGACCGGAAGTAGGAAGCGGTCCCACAGCCAGTCGCACCAGTCGTCAGCACCAGCCCCGGCAGCTAGGGGTATTACAATTGGAGCTCCAAGGCGGACGGCCTCAGTAACGTCGGACCGACATTCGACCCCGACGTTTCCTCAGCAGCAGCAGAAGCAGAAATCTTCTTCCACAGTAGGATGTTCATACTGTGGGAAGCCGGGCCATGTGGTGGCAGAGTGTCGGAGGGCACAGGGATTGTGCCTAGCTTGTGGGGCGGCGGACCATAGGATAGGGTCGTGCCCAAATCGAGGGAGTTCATCCTCGTCCAACCTTACTAGTCCTTCAGTTAGGGGACCAGCACCAGTACAGCAGCAGCACCCGAGGCCGATGTTGCCTCAGAATCAAGCTTTTCAGCAGCAGAGTCCCCAACAGTATGCTCAGGCCCAGGCTCAGATTCAGGCCAGGCAGAGAGGTAATCAGCAGAGAGGACAGGCACCCAGAGGTCAAGTGATGGCAATGACCGCAGCAGAAGAGGTAGCGCCAGGTGAGGTTGTGGCAGGTACAATTCTCGTCAACTCTACCCCAGCATCAGCATTATTTGATTCTGGTGCATCTCATTCATTTATGTCTGCACGATTCGCGACACGGATAGGATTAGAGCCCGAGTCATTATCAGTGAGGCTTAATGTGCTTACTGGTAATGGTCTTGTGGGAGTAGATCGAGTGTTTTTCTCGTGTCGGATCGTGGTTAGCGGTAGGGAGTTCCCCGCTAGATTGGTAGAGTTTCCCCTGGCAGATTATGATGTAGTCCTAGGTATGGACTGGTTGAGAGATCATTATGCCAGGATAGACTGCCACATTGGCAGAGTTATCTTTAGTATCCCCGGAGAGCCAGAGTTTTCATTTTCCAGAGGCGCAGTAGAGCCTTCTTCCCCGGTATTGCGGATGGCAGTAGCAGCAGTGCAGTTGTCCAGGATTGTGGACGAGTTTCCAGATGTCTTCCCAGAGGAGCTTCCAGGTATGCCGCCAGAGAGGGAGATCGAGTTCACCATAGACTTGATTCCCGGAACCGCACTAGTGTCAGAGCGAGTCTACAGGATGGCGCCTTCAGAACTAGAGATTTTGTATAAGATGATTGAAGACTTGAGAACCAAGGGATTCATCCGTGCTAGTGGATCGCCTTGGGGAGCCCCTATGCTTCTTGTGAAGAAGAAAGATGGTACGTCCAGGCTATGTGTTGATTACCGTACCTTGAACTCAGTGACGATCAAGAACAGATACCCTCTCCCGAGGATTGATGACTTGTTCGACCAGCTTAAAGGGGCTTCAGTATTCTCGAAGATAGACTTGAGGTCAGGCTACCATCAGATCAGGGTCAGAGAGCAAGACATCCCGAAGACGGCGTTCAGATCAAGGTACGGGCATTGGGAGTTCCTAGTTATGCCCTTTGGAGCAACCAATGTGCCGGCAGTGTTCATGGATCTCATGAACCGTATCTTCATGCCTTACTTGGACCAGTTTGTGATCGTATTCATTGATGACATCCTGGTCTACAGCAAGAGTGAAGCAGAGCACGATCAGCATCTCAGAGTTGTCCTTCAGACACTTAGAGAACATCAGTTGTACGCCAAGTTCAGCAAATGCGAGTTCTGGCTCGATCGCATTTCGTACTTGGGTCATATCATTACCCGCGGAGGAGTGGAAGTGGATCCCCAGAAGATTGTGGCCATTGAGTCGTGGCCAGTTCCTAGATCAGTAGCAGAGGTTCGCAGCTTTCTTGGATTGGCCGGCTATTACCGGCGATTTGTTTCAGATTTTGCTAGAATTTCAGCGCCGATGACCCAGTTGACCAGGAAGGATGTGCCATTTGTTTGGACAGCAGAGTGTCAGGAATTCTTTGAGAAATTGAAGCGAGGTTTGATGACGGCTCCCATTCTCACTCTTCCGGATGGGACCGGTGGATTCACAGTGTATTGTGATGCTTCAGGGAAGGGATTAGGATGTGTTCTGATGCAGCATGGGAAGGTAATTGCTTATGCTTCGCGGCAACTTCGCGATCATGAGAAGAATTACCCAACCCATGATTTGGAGCTAGCAGCAGTTATTTTTGCATTGAAGCTTTGGAGGCACTACTTGTATGGTGATAGAGTTGAGATTTTCACGGATCATAAGAGCCTGAAGTATGTATTTACCCAGAAGGACTTGAATATGCGGCAGAGAAGATGGCTAGAATTATTGGTGGATTATGATGTCAACTTGCGGTATCATCCAGGGAAGGCTAATGTTGTAGCAGACGCCTTGAGCAGACGAGCAGGAGTCTATCTCCTGACAGCGCAGCCAGAATTATTGTCAGATCTTCAGAAGATGGGTATTGAAGTAATTCTTCCTTCCAGCGTGGCTTTGATGGCTAGTATTCAAGTTCAGTCCAGCATAGTTGAGAGGATCAAGGCAGCGCAGTCGGCAGACCAGAAGCTTCAGCGGCTCAGAGCAGAATGTGAGGCAGGACGCAGACCAGAGTTGAACATTCATGAGGATGGTACACTTAGATATGGCTCGCGTCTTTGTGTGCCCAGTGGAGATATCAGACAGGAAGTCATGGCAGAAGCTCACAGTTCGCAGTATTCCATTCACCCAGGTGGCACGAAGATGTACAGAGATATCCGTCAGCACTTTTGGTGGAATGGCATGAAGCGAGAGATAGCCCGATTTGTCTCGCGGTGTTTGGTTTGCCAACAGGTTAAAGCTGAACATCAGAGGCCAGCCGGACTACTTCAACCTTTGCCTATCCCAGAATGGAAATGGGAGCATATTACCATGGATTTCGTCACAGGATTGCCGAGATCTCCAGCAGGCAAGGATGCTATTTGGGTTATCGTGGACAGGCTCACCAAGGTTGCGCACTTTCTCCCTTTCAGAGTTGGGCAGTCAACGGCGCAACTGGCAGACAGGTACCTCAGGCAGATTGTCAGGCTTCATGGAGTGCCAGTCAGCATAGTGTCAGACAGAGATTCGAGATTCACTTCTCACTTTTGGCGTAGTCTTCATCAGAGTTTGGGGACTCGTCTCAAGTTCACTTCAGCATATCATCCGCAGACAGATGGTCAGTCGGAGCGCACGATTCAGACTTTGGAAGATATGCTAAGAGCTTGTATGCTAGCCTTCGGTGGTTCGTGGGAGGATCACCTGCACTTGGTGGAGTTCTCGTACAACAACAGCTACCAGGCCAGTATCCGGATGGCACCCTTCGAGGCCTTGTATGGCAGGAAGTGTAGGTCCCCGCTAGCATGGGACGATGTCGGAGAAAGGCAGATGCTCGGTCCGGAGATGATTTCTCAGACTGTCGAGGTAGTCAGGAGAGTCAGAGATCACATCCGAGTTGCTCAAGATCGCCAGCGCCGTTGGGCAGACTTGCATCGGCGTCCCGTAGAGTTTTCTGTAAACGACCATGTGTTCCTTAGGATCTCGCCCAACCGTGGCGTCATTCGCTTTGGCACACGGGGAAAGCTTAGTCCTAGGTATATAGGGCCGTTTAGTATCCTGGAGCGAGTAGGAGATGTGTCCTATCGTCTCGCTCTTCCACCGTCGCTAAGCGAGGTGCATGATGTCTTCCACGTATCTCAATTACGACAGTACATCCCGGACACGAACCATATCCTGGATCATTCGAATTTGGTCGTTGGTACCGACCTTTCGTATGAGGAAAAGCCCGTGTCTATATTGGACCGGAGAGAGAAGATCCTCAAGAACAAGACTATTAATCTAGTCCGTGTTGCTTGGGGTCATCACTCTCTGGGAGAGTCAACGTGGGAGCGTGAGGACGACATCCGATCGCGTTATCCCTATTTGTTTGACTCGTAAGGTATAATGTCTTCCTTGTGCCTTACACCCGTTCCATCCTTGATTGAATGCATGATTGTATGGCTGCCTGCTTAGCGTAACTTGCCTGTGATTAGTCTAGCCTGTCGTGGCAATCTCTAGCTCCTTGATTAAATTCCGAGGACGGAATTCTTTTAAGGTGGGTAGAGTTGTCACCCCCATTTCTCGTATTTCGTATTTTGTGCGTATTTTGATTTTATCATGTATTTTAATTTTCTGTACTTGCAGTATTCCTGGCTTCTCGTATTTTGCTCGGTTTTATTTTGGAGGAGACTTGGCTTGGTTTGACTTGGTTTAGCATGGTTTGGTTCTATTTTGGTTTATTGTTGGACCACCCTAACCTATACTACCCCTCAAGCTCACCCCACCACCACCATTTAATACCATTCCCCTCTCTCTCTCCTCACATTTACTTTCATTTATTTCCCCCACCAAGAAACCCCCTTCTTCCTCCATCCTCCAAACCCTAGTGGAAGAGAGGCAAGTTGCATCTTGCCAAACATGAGAATCCACTTTCATGAGTTCATCACTTAGCTTAGCTCATTGGGAGTAACTTTAGTTCTTTGTATTTTCGGATTTGGGGTTTTGTGGAGCTTGAGTCTTGTACTTTACATTTTTGGATTTTATATGTTTTGATGTGTTTTGGCCGATCTTGGGTGGGATTTGATGTGCTCATGTGGTAGAGAATCAAATTTCACCCAAGATGGACCCTTGGAAGTTTGGATTTGGAGCTCGGATGGCCGAGTTGTGATGTTGCTAAGTTTTCGGCCATGGTGTTCTTCCTTGGGAAGAAGATGACTCTGTGGTAGCCGATGGCGCCTATTTCCCCTGCGTAGGTCCGATGGCGCCTACTTTGGCCGCTTGCCCTTGCAAGTGCGCCTCTTGGCCGCACGCTCCTTAGCGCTGCGCGCCCCTTCCAAACAGAACGCTTCATAGCGCCTGTTCTCCTTGACTTGGCCGATGGCGCCTATTCTGTGAACTAGGCGCGGTTGGCCAATGGCGCCTACTTCTCCTTTGATTAGGCGCAGTTGGCCGGCCATCCTCAACTAGGCGCCATCTGTCCCATCAGACTAGGCGCCATCTGTCCCATCAGACTAGGCGCCATCTGTCCCATCAGACTGGGCGCCAAACTGTCCCATCAGTGGTAGGCGCAGTTCATTCTATGGACTAGGCGCAGTTCATTCTATGGACTAGGCGCAGTTCATTCCCCATGACCTAGGCGCACTTGGGCCGGCCTTATTCTAGGCGCACTTCAGTGAGCATGGTAGGCGCACTTTAGGGTGCTGCCTACTAGGCGCCCTCTAGTGCCCTCAACCTAGGCACACTCTAGAGTGTTGTCAACCCCCCCCCCCCCCTTTTTGGCACACTCTAGTGTGTTGCCACCCTGGCCTGCCCTGGTGTACCTGCATCCCTTGTGCCCCCAGAATCTGCTTATTTCTGGGTTTTATTTTAATGAATTGGAGCTCCAAGGATTTTGTTGCCCACGTCACGACTTGGCTCGACTTGGCTCGACTTGGCACTTTTGACACAACTTGGAGTTTTGCCATTTTCTTGATCTTGACATGATTTGAGTTGACTTTTCATAAATTGTGACTAGAACTATATAACTGGAACCTGTTAACTTGACAACTTGCTAGTGGCCCGCGGCGGCGCACTTCCTTGTAACATGACATGATAATATGATAACTTGACAACTTGAGCTGCTGAGGCAGGCTTACTTGACTTGCTACGTGACTTGACACCGTGGGTGTGCATCTTGTGCTTGATTAATCTACTGGTCCAGTCTTGCATCATGTCTAGGACGTGAACCTCTGGGTACCACGGCCAGAGGTTCACATGAATTCGGACTAGGTAAATGATTAGTTCACAAAACTAGAACATGGAGATTTCCCGGCTACAGGCAATCCCGTTACCTGGGCGGCCTTGGGAATTGATGCTTGCCGACGAGTAGGGCACAATTCCAGCACACTGTTAGGTGTTGCACCCCTTGATGGTACTTGAGGGTACACTTGTCTCTCGGACAATGTACCCACCTGTACCCAGCTCCTTGCTTGCGTTCTGGGTAGCCTGGATAGTCTGCAGGGCCTGTGGCTGATAGGAACATCTCATTGCATCTTGCTAGTAACTAGGTTGTGACAACCCTAGTTAGTTAATTTATCAAGCCGTAGGACTTGCTTGGTCGTTGTGAAATGGTTGGCGTCTGGTCTTGTCTAGCCTTGTCTTGCTTGCCTAGTCTTGCCTAGGCCTGATCTAGTCCCTGTACCTGGCTCTCATCCCGAGCATGCTTGTCTTTATTTTATTTTTTTTGATAAATGGTCTAGCGCATGCGTTATTCATGCGAAGGGTCACAACCCCGGTCCTTGTTTGGTTTAAGGGTTGTAACCTGGGAGACCGGAATATTCTCATGTTATGACCAGTTATCGCCCTATTGCATGTATTTCTTTCTTGTACCTTTATTTTCATTCCGACTTGATATGCCGGTTTTAGTTCTTGTGCATGGCCTCCTTGTGGCACTTGCTCTTTCTGGGGTCTGACCCAGCTGGTTTTGTATGGCCAGATTTCGGAGCAGCTACCGAGGATCTACCGCAGTTCCAGCCCGATGGTGTCAACTAGAAGAAACCGGGGCCAAGAGTGGGTTTCTATTTTTGTAACCGCTCACTCATATGTAAATTAAATATTCTTTTGAGGCGTTTGCCGGCGAGCACCTGTTAGCTCGTATGTACATTTTCTTGATGCTGTAAACATGATGAACAGATCCTAGGGTTGATCATGTATGATGTACTCTTTGCTAGTCCTGACATTTTGTAAGACTAGCTGCTTGATCATCCAATATGTAATATTTGGGACGCCTTGTATTTATATATTTGATGCTCAGACATCTTGTAATCTTAACACTTGCTTGAGATTGAGACAATAGGCTTGCTAATGACCATAGGAGACTGATGGCTTGTAGTTAACCCTCATATTTCTAGACAGCCGTGACCGTATACCGAGGTGTTTTCCATTTCGATATACGTAGCTGGCTGTGTATGCCCCCGCTCTCCAGTATTCTGGTTCTGGGGCGTTACAGGTGGAGCGCCCCCCCCCTTTTCGCTCCCTCCGTCGAGGTCGAGCACCCTCCTCCGGTTCCCTCCGGCTCCCTCCCTCGAGGTCGAGCCCCCTCCACCGGAGTCGAGCCCCCCTCCGCTCCCTCGGCCGAGGTCCAGCCCCCTCCTCCCGAGCTTCCTCCTCCGCCCCCGGAGTCGATCTCCCGTCGGCTTAGGGCGCCCCCTCGGCGCGCCTCCCACGGCGCGTCCCCTCCGCCGTTTCCCCCTGCGCCGTCGCCCTCGCTTCCCCTCGCCTCCCCCACCAGCGTCCGGCTCGAGCTGGGGTCCCTCGCCGGGACGCGGCTTCTCCAGCATGCCCCCTCGGCGGTCCTGAGCACCTCCCCCTCGCCTCGGGCAGCTCGTCGCGTCTCTCCTCCGCCTGGGATGCTCCCTCCGCCCTTCCCCTCCTCCCGGCTGCGGCGGACTCTCCGGCGTTCCCAGCCTTGGCTCCCCCTCCGCCCCCTTCACCGCGGGAGCGGGGCCCGAGGTCCCCTCGAGCCCTACGCTGGTCCACGCCCCCCTGTCTCGGGCCCCGTGCGTGGCCAGGCCGGCGGTCCTTTCCCCTACCCGGCTCCCCGCCCCGTGTAGCCGAGCGGCCCCCTCACCCGTCGGCGGACTGGCCTCCTCCGTCCGGTCAGCAGGACCGCCCCCTATCCTCCTGACTCCCTCCCCGCGCTCGTCCCCCGACTCCCTCCCCAACTCCGCCCCACCCTACCCCCCGTTCTCGCCCTCCAGACCGGCCTCCCCCGCCGGCGTCCCTCGGGCTTCGTAGTCGCGCCTGGGCGGGGGGCCCGACACTCTTTTCGCGTTTTGCGTGCAACTTCGGGCAGTGCAGTCCCCGAGCTGCGTGCCTGCAACCTTCGGTTTGCGCGCCCTCAGGCTGCGCAACCGGCGCATAGGGCAGTGTGCCCATTACTCCTCAGGGCCGACCACACCGTTTCAAGTTTCAAATTTCGAATTTTTTTCGAAATTTTGCAACTAACCCCCGCAAACTTTGTATTTTCAACTTAGTTTCTTCCACGGACCTCTTTTGTGTTTTAGGAACCTGGCACATGTATTGCTCGTTACGAGCCACCCTTTTTATTCAATAAAATGCCGTTTGCTTTAAAATATATATATATAATATATATATATATATATATATATATATATATATATATATATATATATATATTATTTATATATATATATATATATATATATATATATATAATATATGTATATGTCTTTATGTATTATATTTTATATATATAATATATTATATCTAATAGATATATATATATTATATATTATATATATATATATATATATATATATATTATATTATATATATATATATTATATATACTGTTTATATATATATGTATACAGTATTTGTATATGTATGTATATATTTTATAATTAGTATTTATATTATATATATATATATATGTATATTAATATATGTATATATATATCCATTATATATAAATATATATATATATATATATATATATATATATATATATATATATATATATATATTATTTATATGTATTTTATTGTATATATATAAATATTGGTGTTTTATACATATATGTATTTCAAATTCTACCTTATACACATATTGTTATGTAAAATTTCACAAGATTATTTTATTTATATTTTGTGACTAGTATATTTTTACCACTTTAAAAATATATTATTATTTTAATTCTGTATTTTATTTGTTATGGCCAATTGCTGTCCAAACCTAGCATGGGTTTTTGGGCCCAATTGTGTCTAATACATTTAGAGTCTGTACAAGTCATACTAGACTTGATTCATGGCTCTGGGTCCTGTATCTGGACTTCGGTTCAATTCGAATACATGGACTAAAATAGTAATAATTAATTAATTATTTTTCAGAAACTGTTCTTGCTGTTTTTGAATTTTTATATATAATTTAGTTGCTGTAAAAATCTGGAAAAAATTATATTTGAATACTATGTTAATTTAGACAATTTATAAATTTTTTAGCATTTATTAAGTATTGTTGATATTTTATAAAAATAGGAAAACAGAACTCATTTTAAGTATATTTATGTTTGCTGATTTTTAATAAATATTTATGAGGGTTTATAAATTCGAAAAAATTAGTATAAATTTCTATAATTAACAAGAATTATTTTGGTACTTTATTTTATTAAATAGAGCATTTTGTCTATCTTCAAAATTGTTGGAACATAGTGTACAGTTGATTTAATTATTGGATAATTACGACTTGCAACTTTTTGTGTTGTTTTGCGTTTTAGTCGTATTGAACCTCACCCCGCACTAGTGTAAAGACCCTAGAATGTTAGTTTGAGTATTGTGTCACCCCACATTGGTCTCCTGGAAAATTAGTTTGAGTATTGTGTCCAGTTAGAAAGTCGTGTTGCACCACTAGTGTCTTAGTGTTTAACTTAGTGTAAAAATTAAGTTTATGTATTTGTTTCTACAGTGATGAGTTACCAGGCATCTATAGCATTTTTATCGCTGCTTTGCTTTACTAAAGGCAAGTACTTCTACAAACTTTACATACTGTTACAACATTGAACTGCGAATCCAACCATGTTAAATGCTGATCCTTGGGGTAGCAAGTTAAACCTTCATATGTTGTATTACTTTCAGTCACTACCATGTTTAGAACAGTTTTATATCTCCACATGATTAGAATCTGGGTATGGGAAAACTGTTAGTAGCGTACGTGATCATGCCCCCTTATTCGTACCGAGCAAAGTTTCATTCTATGATACTGTGCCGTAGGCCATTACCCAGCATTTTGTATGGAGGTACACCTATGCTTGTACACTTGTAAATATGTACATTTTATTTTCATTGTGCCACAGTACATTGTACACCTATTGACGATCACGTACCTGCTACAGTTTTAAATATTACATATACATCTGTCTCTATGACATATGTGTCCTTGCCATGATAGATTATGATATGCCATGATTCCAGTTTATCACATTCCTGTTCATTTCATGTTTCGTATATTTAGTTTGCTAGAATCAGTACTTGCTCTCGTCCTGTCAGGATAACGTTGTAGGTATTCTTACCGAGGAGGAGTTGCTCTGTGACTCATATTATGGAGTTACTGCCGAGGACCAGGCTTTGTCTTACGAGGATGTACCTGCGAGGAACCTCGTCTAGTTTGTGATGTTGCTCGGGATATTTAGTGTAGTCATGTATTAGACTACGTATTTTGTAACTGCACCTGTATCCAGTTTTACATTTCGGACTTGTACTTGGACTTATTATTTATGAGACGACTTTTGTGTTTGGAGCATTTATGACTCTTATTTACTTATAGAACTGTTAGCACATTTTGTCTTATCTTGTTATCTCTAGAACAGCTTACTGCGCTTTATCTCAAGCGTAGGCTGGACATGACTCGGTCCGACCCAACAATTTGGGTAACGGGTCATGACATATTTTTAGTGGTGGCCCATGCAGGTCCTGACTAAATTGTTTGGTTACGTTATTGTACCAAGCTTGCCTGCAATTAGGAACTTAAGGTAATTAGACAACATTAGGAATGACGCTTAGAATACCTAGAGGAATACTAGGATTGCAACATAGGAAATACATCACATGCTTGCTATTATAATTAAATTTTATTGTCTATGATTGTTTACTTTAAAGAGTCCTATAAGTCATTTTTATTTTTAATTAGATGGTGCTCACTCGTTCGTCACAATATGTCACACCTGAGAATGGCACACTCTCCATCCAGTCAGCTGACCAGTTGACCGATCCACCTCTACCTACCATATTCCCCCACTCCACAAATCTACAAACCCAGATGCCTCCACCACCTTCCATATCACAGGCCCAGCAGGACCCAATACTTCCACCACCACCTACCACTATACCTACCCAGGCTTCCGTCACACTCGACGGGAACCAACTGCTCACTCTGATCCAGGGGTTCCTAACGAACCATCAGGAGTAGACCATCCTACTCCGCCAGAACATGGAGCGTTCTGAGGAACGTACCGTGGTCCCACCACCTGTAGAGCCACGGCAGAGAGCAGGGACAATCAAGGACTTCATGGGTCTGAACCCCAAGGAGTTCTTAGGGACTGAGGGCATAGTTGTAATGCATGTGGTTTGTATTACGTATCTTGGTATGTGTGTACGTATTTTGACTCGTATTGTATGTCTCCCTGCTTGGTTTGTTTGGCATTTTCATTCTTGCTTGGTTCACCTTGGGATTGGTTCGGCTAGGCTTGGGCTTGCTTATTTTGGTTCATCATGAACCAAGTGGACCGAACCAACTCCCACCTACCACCCCACTCCTTCCTTTATTAGCCGCCCAACTCTCTCTCTTCATTACTCTTCTTCATTTACTTCTTCTTCTTCTCCACCAATACTTCCTCACCTACCAGATAGAGAGCTAGGTAAGTGTAACTTGCTTCACGAAGGAACTCCCATTTTGTTGTTCCATTTTCTTCTCCTCAAGATCTTAAGCCTCTTTAGTACTTAGTGTTTTCAAATTCCATGGCTCATTCTACGTAGATCTAAGTTTCTAGTATTTTCGATCCTCTTAGTTTTGATCTACTAAAATAACTTGTTTTCGAAAACTAAGAGTTCCATGTAGTAGGCCTCATGATTTTGCACAAGTTTGGTTTTGGGATGGCCGGATTTCACCAAGTCCTGGCCGAGATGGAGTTCCTGGGCTTTTACGCGTGTTTGCTTTGGCCATGGGGAGAAGATGAAGTTTTACGCACACGTTCTAACGTGTTAGCGTAGTGTTTAGCCCTTACGCCCATGTTTTACGTGTCAGCGTGTTATATCAGTCTTTACGCACACGTTTTACGTGCCAGCGTTTATTTCGGCCTTTTACGCTCACGTCTTAACATGCCTGCGTAGTGCCCCTTTTACGCTCACGCATTGCGTGTAAGCGTATCCCGCTCTACGTTGAGTTATCAATTTTACGCTCAGGGCTCTCCCGCTAGCATAAAATCGTGCTCGCGTAGACGTGGGCTCGCGTAAGTTTTACTAGCATAAAACCCCTGGCTCGAGCAGACCTTCACGAGCGTAAAGTTGTCCAAATTTTCCTCGCGTAAAATCTGCTCGAGGGTTCGCACGCGTAAAATTTTACGCGCGTACAATCTTGCTAGCGTAAAGCTTACGCATAAAGTTTCACTAGCGTAATCGGTGGTACACGTAGAAACTTGAATTCCTATGGCATACACCTTTATCTTTTATATATATATTTTACGCCCATTTTATATCCTTACGCCTTTTGTCATGAACTTGAAAATCACGAATTTATTTAATATGTTTGGAAAAGATAATTGAACATGGCATAGTATGACAAGTATACTTGACATGATCATCTCAATTGCTGTTACGACGGCTAACATAACATGACCCGACCTGACAAGATTGATTGACCTGGACACCGTGGACGATTGTGTTTGTACATATAAACAAGTACTGTCTTGCATCATGTCTAGGACGGGGACCCTTGAATACCACGGTCAGGGGCACCTACTAAAATTGACTAAGGCTAATTAACTAGAATAATTCAGTAGACATGAAGAGATTCCCCGCTACAGGCAATCCCGTTATTTGGGCGCATTCAGTGGACTTGTAGCCTACCGACGTAGGGCACATTTCTAACACACAATCATATGGTGCACCATTAATAAACGGACATTCGACCTGGATAACCGGATGGTCTGCAGGACTTGTGGCTGTTGGGATAATCTCATTGCATCTTGCTAGTAACTAGGCTTGTGATAACCCTAGTTAGTTAAAAGTATCAAGCCGTACTCTTGATTGGCCGTGATTGATTGGATGGAGTTTATTCCATCTTAGTCTTATCCTGATCTTACGCAAGATTGTGACATGATATGATTATTGATGCATAACGATCGGGGGTCCAGTGCTGTTCAGGCGAAGGGTTACAACTCCGGTCCTTGTTTGGTTTAAGAGTTGTAACTTGGCTCCCGGAGCAGTTCTGTGTCCTCTCTTCGTTTATTGTCTTATTGCTACCCACCCATGCCACGTTCGTCATATTTTACCTTACCTTAATACCATGACTATTATGCTTACCTTGACAATAAAGATCATGGGCGAGGTTCTGTTCAGGCGAAGGATTACAACTCCGATCCTTGTTTGGTTTAAGAGTTGTAACCTGGCTTCCGGAGCAGTTCCTTATCCTCTCTTCATTTATTGTTTTATTTTACCCTATGCCAAGACTAATCATATTTTACTTACCAATAGTATTTGAAGCGGGTTTCTATTCAGGTGAAGGGTTGCAACCCCGGTCCTTGTTTGGTTTAAGGGTCGTGACCTGGCTACTTGAATGGTTTCTTCGTACTCAGTCTACTGTTGTTATCTCTATTATTATCAGTTCTTATTTATTATTTATCTTAATATTCTATTGTGATATGCTGGTTTTAGTTCCTAAGTGAAGCCTCCTTTGTGGCACTTGCACTTCTGGGGTCTGACCCAGCTAGTTTTGTGTGGCCAGATATCGGAGCCGCTCAGAGGTTCTACCTACCTTCCAGCCAGATGGTGGCCACCAGGCGTAACCCTGGAAACGAGTGGGTTTTTTTTCTCCCACTTTATTGTAAATTATTCTTTTGAGGCGTTTAGCGAGCATGTGTTTGCTCGGTTGCATCTTTATTTACTGTCTGCCTACGGGCTGTAACATGATTAACAATCCTAGGGTTGATATGTATCATGATGACTAAACTCTTGCTAGTCCTCATATTTTGTACGACTAGCTTCATGATCATCCGAATATGTAATGTATGGGACGCCTTACTATTGTATATTTGGTGCTCTGACATCTTGTAACTATTATTGCTTGCTTGAGATTGAGACAATAGGCTTGTTCATGACCATAGGAGACTGTTGGCTTGTAGTTAAACCCTCATATATCTAGATAGCCGTGACCGTATAGCGAGGTGGGTTTACTTCAATATACGTAGCTGGCTATGTATGCCCCCGCTCTCTAGTATTCTGGTTCTGGGGCGTTACAATAGTAGTAGCAGATGACTGGCTAGACTCGGTAGAGAGGAAGATCCTTGGAGCTAGGTTGCCGAATGACCTCCAGGTCGAGGCAGCGGGGTTTTGCTGACAGACTTGGCAGGAATCTGGTTCCGGAATGAGCCGCTATTCGCGAGGAGGGCCACTTGGGATCAATTCAAGACCAAGTTCAAGAAAATTCTTCTTGACCACCGCTAGGGTAGCCCTGGGGCTCGATTCCAGAACATCCAGCAGGAGAACCGTTCTGTCGACGAGTATGCGACAGAGTTTAGTCGCCTGAGCCGTTTCGCTCCTAGTATAGTTGCAGACCCAGGAGATGACGCGTAGGTTTTGCCATGGTCTAGTTCCAGACATTGGCATTCTTATAGTGGCGAACGGTACGACTGACTACTACCAGAGCCTAGAGTTGGCCCGAGCATAGAGGATCTTCAGTCTTGCAAGAGGCCGGCTTCTGTACACCTAGAGGAACCGTCCAAGCGTCAGGCTTTCTAGCAGAGAGCACCGACGCCGCACCAGCAGACTTACCGTCCCCTATACCACATCACCCAACCCCGCCAGTTAGAGTCCCGGGACCCCGCAGCAGCAGAAGGGGGCTATGTGTTCTTTCTGTAGAAGGCCAGGGCATGACTTCACCATCTGCAGGAAGAGGTTGGGGCAGTACTTATTTTGTGGGTCTGCCACCCATCAGATTCGGACTGCCCAGCAGCCAAGGGACCTAGAGGGCCACTCCGACTCAGCAGCAGAGGTTTGGGCAACATCTACAGCAGCAGAAGGGACCCCAGGGGAAGGTTTATAGTCTATCTTGAGCCAGAGCCGAGCAGATTTCGGAGCCAGATTATTTGGCTGACGTCATCACAGGTCATGTTTATTTGCATACTTTTCTAGCTCTATGCTTGTTTGATTCTAGTGCATCTCATAGCTTCCTGTCATTAGAGTTTATGCATAAACATTATTAGTATCTACACCTACCGAGGAGATGAGTAGAGTAATGACAGGAGGCGGACCAGTGCCCATTAGAGCTATCTATAGATGCTCTATTACTATAGCCGGAAGAGAGTTTAAGGGATGATTCTTTGTAATGCCACTCCCCGATTATGATATCATATTGAGGATGGATTGGCTTAGCTATGCCCATACAGATATAGACTGTCATGAGGGTAGTATTCTGTTCAGTCCCCCAGGCACGGCACCATTCAGTGTCAGAAGGACAGGGCCGGAGATCAGCCTAGAGCCGAACTGTTGTACGACAGTTAGGGGATAGCACCGCCACACCCTATCATTAGGGAGTTTATGGATGTATTCCCAGAGGATATTCCAGGACTTCCGCCTGACAGAGATGTGGAGTTCACTATAGATTTAGTACCGGTTCATCACCAGTATCCCGGGCTTGCTATAGAGTGAACCCCAAGGAGGCCGTAGAGATGAAGGAGCAGATTGATGACCTGTTGAAAAAGGGTTTCATTCGATCTAGTACTTCTCCATGGGGAACGCCAGTGCTCTTTGTGCCTAAGAAGGATGGTACAGTTCGGTTGTGTATTACTATCGGGCATTGAATGCCATCACCATTAAGAACAAATATCCTCTGCCCAGTAGATGATTTGTTCGACTAGTTGAGTGGGGCGAAAGTATTTTTCAGGATAGATTTGAGATCCGGGTACCACCAGGTGAAGGTCAGGGCAGCAGACATCCAGAAGACGGCGTTCAATACGAAGTTTGGGCAGTACGAGTTTCTGGTGATGCCATTTGGTCTCACAAATACGCCAGCTGTCTTTATGAATTTGATGAATAAGACATTTTATCAGTATCTGGATAAGTTTGTCGTAGTGTTCATCGACGACATCCTGATATACTCGAAGACGCCGGAGGAGCATGCAGAGCACTTGCGAACATTTTGGGAATTCTGAGGTAGGAGAGATTGTATGCCAAATTTTCGAAGTGCGAGTTCTTTTTAGACCGAGTGGAGTTTCTCGGCCATGTAGTTACTGGAGAGGGAATCTCGGTGGATCCCAGGAAGATTGTTGCAGTTGAGACATGGAAGGCCCCGACGTCTGTTTCAGAGATCAGGAGCTTTCTGGGTTTAGCCGACTATTATAGGAAGTTCGTCCAGGACTTTGCTAGGATAGCTGAACCCATGACGAAGCTGACGCAGAAGGACGCAGAGTACATTTGGTCAGAGGACTGCCAGCAGTATTTGACGAGCTGAAGAGGAGGCTGCGACCGCTCCAGTTCTGACATTACCTTCAGGATCTGAGGTTTCACCATATACAGCGATGCTTCGGAAAGGGGCTAGGATGTGTCCTACAGCAGCATAGAAAAGTGATTGCTTATGCATCTAGGCAATTGCGGACTCATGAGCGGAACTATCCTACCCATGACCTAGAGTTAGCTGCAGTGATCTTTGCACTCAAGTTATGGAAACATTACTTATACGGAGAGCGTGTGGAAATCTTTACTGACCACAAGAGCTTTAAGTATGTGTTCACGCAGAAAAGCTGAACATGAGGCAAAGATGACGGTTGGAGTTGATGAAGGACTTCGACATCGATTTACAGTATCACCCCGGGAAGGAAAATGTGGTGGCGAATGCGCTGAACAACATCCGATGGCATGGTACCTGATGATAGATCGACATTTGCGGGAAGATCTGGAGAAGCTCGGTATCGAGATAGTTCGGCCAGGATAAGTGATACAGATGATGGCACTTGACATACAGTTAGGTTTGATGGAGCAGATCAGGAGGCACAGTATACAGATGAGAGCCTTCGCAGACTTCGAGCCCAGGCTTTAGCTGGATTGCTGGATGACTTCACCGTAGCAGAGGATGGATCCTTGAGGCATGGCAGCCGATTGTGCGTGCCGAAGGGAGAGCTGATAGAGGCAGTCTTGCAGGAGGTGCACCGATCGAGATATTCTATTCACCCTGGTGCTAACAAGATGTACCGTGACTTACGGAACATCTTTGGTGGCACGGGATGAAGAGAGATGTATCACGTTTCATTTCGAGATGCCCAGTTTGCCAGCAGGTCAAGACGGAGCGTCAGAGGCCAGCTGGTCTGTTGCAGCCGTTACCCATTCCCGAGTGGAAGTGGAAACACATTACGATGGACTTCGTCTCAGGGCTTCTCGTTCCCAAGGAGGAAAGGATGCCATTTGGGTCATCGTGGACAGGCTGACGAAGTGTGCGCACTTCATACCCTTCAATGTGTGGCTTTCCACCAAGAAGTTGGCAGAGCTATACATACAGCAGATAGTTCGCTTGTACGGAGTACCAGTGAGCATCGTGTCGGACAGAGACAACAGATTCACGTTCCACTACTAGAGGAGCTTGCAGGAGAGTTAGGCAGTCGGCTCAAGTTCAGCACGGCGTACCACCCGCAGACAGATGGGCAGTCCGAGGACGATACAGACGCTGGAGGACATGCTGAGGACTTGTGTGCTGGACTTTGGAGGATCATGGGAGAGCCATCTGCACTTGGTAGAGTTTTCATACAACAACAGCTTCCAAGCCAGCATCGGTATGTCTCCTTTTGAGGCACTATATGGACGACGATGCCGTACACCGCTCTTTTGGGATGATGTTGGGGACATAGTTATGCTTAGGCCAGAGATGATCACGGATGCAGCAGAGAAGGTCGGGATGATCAGAGACAGGCTCAGAGTGGCTCAGGACAGCAGAAAC
The DNA here is from genome assembly GCA_029216955.1 of Iris pallida. Lineage (NCBI taxonomy): Eukaryota > Viridiplantae > Streptophyta > Magnoliopsida > Asparagales > Iridaceae > Iris > Iris pallida. The sequence goes on from JANAVB010044216.1 coordinate 526,931, forward strand.
ACTGGGCCGATGCTAGTCGCAGACCGATGGAGTTCGCCGACGGAGATATGGTGCTGGTGAAGATATCACCTACTAGAGGGACAATCCGGTTCGGAGGAGGAGGGAAGTTGATCCCCAGATACATCGGGTCGTTCGAGATACTTGGCAGGATCGGAGAGGTAGCTTACAGGGTTGCACTTCCACCAACCTAGCAGGAGTTCACGATGTCTTTCACGTATCCCAACTGAGGAGATATGTTCCGGACCCCAGCCATGTGCTAGATCATTCAGAGTTGAAGATCGGACCGAGCCATGCAGTTTCTGAGCAGCCAGTGAAGATATTAGACATGAGGGAGAAGAGGCTGAGGAACAAGGTTATACCCTTAGTACGAGTAGCTCGGAGCCGTCACTCTCCGGGTGAATCTACTTGGGAGAGGGAGTCGGACATGAGGGAGAGATACCCTTACTTGTTCGATCCAACAGCTGCGAGGGAACCACCCGTTCCCGCTTGATACCTTAGAGGTTAGTTTCGATCGTAGCCTTAGTCATTTGTTGCATTGCTTGCTATGTTAGAAAATTGTAGGGTCTTCAA
>JANAVB010044216.1:530000-727034 GCA_029216955.1 Iris pallida
TTAACAAGGATTATTTTGGTACTTTATTTTGTAAAATGGACTTTTTGTCTATATCAAAAATTGTTGGAACATAGTGTACAGTTGATTTAATTATTGGATAATTACAACTTGTAATTTTTTGTGTTGTTTTGCGTTTTAGTCGTATTGAATCTCACCCCGCACTAGTGTAAAGACCCTAGAAAGTTAGTTTGAGTATTGTGTCACCCTACATTGGTCTTCTATGCTAAAGTCACCATTTGGCTAGGTGTCCAGTTAGAAAGTCTGTTGCACCACTAGTGTCTTAGTGTTTAACTTAGTGTAAAAAACTTAGTTTATGTATTATTTCTACAGTGACGAGTTAACAGGAATCTATAACATTTTTATCGCTGCTTTGCTTTGCTAAAGACAAGTACTTCTACAAACTTTACTACTGTTACAACATTGAACTGCGAATCCAACCATGTTAAATGCTGATCCTTGGGGTAGCAAGTTAAACCTTCACATGTTGTATTACTTTCAGTCACTACCATGTTTAGAACAGTTTTATATCTCTCACATGATTAGAATCTGGGTATGGGGAAACTGTTAGTAGCTTACGTGATCATGCCCCTTATTCGTACCGAGCAAAGTTTCATTCTATATGATACTGCACCGTAGGCCATTATCCAGCATTCTGTACGGAGGTACACCTATGCATGTACACTGGTACATATGTATATTTATTTACAATGTGCCACAGTATTGTACACCTATTGACGATTATACGTACCTGCTACAGTTTTAAATTACATTATATCTGTCTCTATGACATATGTGTCCTTGATGATAGATTGATATGCCATAATTCCAGTTTATCGCATTCATGTTCATTTCATGTTTCGTATATTTAGTTTGCTAGAATCAGTACTTGCTCCCGTCCTGACAGGATAACGTTGTAGGTATTCTTACCGAGGAGGAGTTGCTCTGTGACCCATATTATGGAGTTACTGCCGAGGACCAGGCTTTGTCTTACGAGGATGTACCTGCGAGGAACCTCGTCTAGTTTGTGATGTTGCTAGGGATATTTAGTGTAATCATATATTAGACTACGTATTTTGTAACTGGACCTGTATCCAGTTTTACATTTCGGACTTGTACTTGGACTTATTATTATATGAGACGACTTTGTGTTTGGAGCATTTATGACTCTTATTTACTTATAGAACTGTTAGCACATTTAGTCTTATCTTGTTATCTCTAGAACAGCTTACTACGCTTTATCTCAAGCATAGGCTGGACATGACTCGGCCCAGCCCAACAATTTGGGTAGCGGGTCGTGACATGTTTTTAGTGTAGCCCATGCAGGTCCTGACTAAATTGTTGGTTACATTATTGTACTAAGCTTGCCTGCAATTAGGAACTTAAGGTAATTAGACAACATTAGGAATGACGCTTAGAACACCAAGAGGAATACTAGGATTGCAACATAGAAATACATCACATGCTTGCTATTATAATTAGATTTCTTGTCTATGATTGTTTACTTTAAAGAGTCCTTATAAGTCATTGTTATTTTAATTAGATGGTGCTCACTCGTTCACCACAGTATGTCACACCTGAGAATGGCACACTCCTCATCCAGTCAGCTGACGAGTTGACCGATGCACCTCCACCTACCATATTTCCCCACTCCACAAATACACAAACCCAGATGCCTCCACCACCTTCCACATCACAGGCCCAGCAGGACCCAATACTTCTACTACCACCTATCACTATACCTACCCAGGCTTCCGTCACACTCGACGGGAACCAACTGCTCACTCTGATCCAGGGGTTCCTAACGACCCATCAGGAGTAGACCATCCTACTCCGCCCAGAGCATGGAGCGTTCTGAGGAACGTACCATGGTCCCACCACCTGTAAAGCCACGGCAGAGAGCAGGGACAATCAAGGACTTCATGGGTCTGAACCCCAAGGAGTTCTTAGGGACTGAGGGCATAGTAGTAGCAGATGACTAGCTAGACTCGGTAGAGAGGAAGCTCCTTGGAGCTAGGTTGCCGAATGACCTCCAGGTCGAGGCAGCGGGGTTTCTGCTGACAGACTTGGCAGGAGCCTGGTTCCAGAATGAGCCGCTATTCGCGAGAGGGAGGGCCACTTGGGATCAGTTCAAGACCCAGTTCAAGAAGAAATTCTTCTCGACCACCGCTAGGGTAGCCATGGGGCTACGATTCCAGAACATCCAGCAGGAGAATCGTTCTGTCGACGAGTATACGGCAGAGTTTAGTCGCCTGAGCCGTTTTGCTCCTAGTATAGTTGCAGACCCACAGAAGATGACGCGTAGGTTTTGTCATTGTCTAGTTCCAGACATTGGCATTCTTATAGTGGCGAACGGTATGACTGACTACTACCAGAGCCTAGAGTTGGCCCAGAGCATATAGGAGCGTCTTCAGTCTTGCAAGAGGCCGGCTTCTGTACACCTAGAGGGACCGTCCAAGCGTCAGGCTTTCCAGCAGAGAGCACCGACGCCGTACCAGCAGACTTACCGTCCCCCTACACCACATCACCCAACCCCCGCCAGTTAGAGCCCCGGGACCCCGGCAGCAGTAGAAGGGGGCTATGTATTCTTTCTGTAGAAGGCCAGAGCATGACTTTGCCATCTGCAGGAAGAGATTGGGGCAGTGCTTAGTTTGTGGGTCTGCCACCCATCAGATTCGGGACTGCCCAGCAGCCAAGGGACCTAGAGGGCCGCTCCCGACTCAGCAGCAGAGGTTTGGGTAACATCTGCAGCAGCAGAAGGGACCCCAGGGGAAGGCTTATAGTCTAGCTCTTGAGCCAGAGCCGGAGCAGTTTTCGGAGCCAGATTATTTGGCTGACGTCATCACAGGTCATGTTTATTTGCATACTTTTCTAGCTCTATGCTTGTTTGATTCTAGTACATCTCATAGCTTCCTGTCATTAGAGTTTATATATAAACACCATTTAGTAGCTACACCTACCGAGGAGATGAGTAGAGTAATGACAGGAGGCGGACCAGTGCCCATTAGAGCTATCTATAGATGCTCTATTACTATAGCCGGGAGAGAGTTTAAGGGACGATTCTTTGTGATGCCACTCCTCGGTTATGATATCATATTGGGGATGGACTGGCTTAGCTATGCCCATGCAGCTATAGACTGTCATGAGGGTAGTATTCTGTTCAGTCCCTCAGGCACGACACCATTCAGTGTCAGGAGGACAGGACCGGAGATCAGCCTAGAGCCGAACTGTTATACGACAGTTGGGGAGATAGCACCGCCACACCCTATCATTAGGGAGTTTATGGATGTATTTCCGGAGGATCTTCCAGGACTTCCGCCTGACAGAAATGTGGAGTTCACTATAGATTAGTACCGGGTTCATCACCAGTATCCCGGGCTTGCTATAGAGTGAACCCCAAGGAGGCCGTAGAGATGAAGGAGCAGATTGATGACCTGTTGAAAAAGGGTTTCATTCGATCTAGTGCTTCTCCATGGGGAGCGCCAGTGCTCTTTGTGCCTAAAAAGGATGGTACAGTTCGGTTGTGTATTGACTACCGGGCGTTAAATGCCATCACCATTAAGAACAAATATCCTCTGCCCAGGATAGATGATTTGTTCGACCAGTTGAGTGGGGCGAAAGTATTTTTCAGGATAGATTTGAGATCCGGGTACCACCAGGTGAAGGTCAGGGCAGCAGACATCCATAAGACGGCGTTCAACACGAAGTACGGGCAGTACGAGTTTCTGATGATGCCATTTGGTCTCACAAATGCGCCAGCTGTCTTTATGAATTTGATGAATAAGACATTTCACCAGTATCTGGATAAGTTCGTCGTAGTATTCATCGACGACATCCTGATATACTCGAAGACGCCGGATGAGCATGCAGAGCACTTACGGACAGTTTTGGGGATTCTGAGGTAGGAGAGATTGTATGCCAAATTGTCGAAGTGCGAGTTCTTTTTAGACCGAGTGAAGTTTCTCGGCCATGGAGTTACTGGAGAGGGAATCTCGGTGGATCCCAGGAAGATTGCTGCAGTTGAGACATGGAGGGCCCCGACGTCTATTTCAGAGATCAGGAGCTTTCTGGGTTCAGCCGGCTATTATAGGAAGTTCGTCCAAGACTTTGCTAGGATAGTTGAACCCATGACGAAGCTGACGCGGAAGGACGCAGAGTACATTTGGTCAGAGGACTGCCAGGCAGCGTTTGAGGAGCTGAAGAGGAGGCTGACGACCGCTCCAGTTCTGACATTACCTTCAGGATCTGGAGGTTTCACCATATACATTGATGCTTTAGGAAAGGGGCTAGGATGTGTCCTACAGCAGCATGGAAAAGTGATTGCTTATGCATCTAGGCAATTGTGGACTCATGAGTGGAACTATCCTACCTATGACCTAGAGTTAGCTGCGGTGATCTTTGCACTCAAGTTATGAAAACATTACTTATACGGAGAGCGTGTGGAAATCTTTACTGACCACAAGAGCTTGAAGTATGTGTTCACGCAGAAAGAGCTGAACATGAGGCAAAGACGATGGTTGGAGTTGTTGAAGGACTTCGACATCGATTTACAGTATCACCCCGGGAAGGCAAATGTGGTGGCGGATGCGCTGAGCAGGCATCCGATGGCATGGTACCTGATGATAGATCGACATTTGCGGAAAGATCTGGAGAAGCTCGGTATCGAGATAGTTCGACCAGGATCAGTGATACAATGATGGCACTTGACATACAGTTAGGTTTGATAGAGCAGATCAGGGAGGCATAGTCTACAGATGAGAGCCTTCGCAGACTTCGAGCCCATGCTTTAGCTGGATTGCTAGATGACTTCACCGTAGCAGAGGATGGATCCTTGAGGCATGGCAGCCGATTGTGCGTGCCGAATGGAGAGCTGATAGAGGCAGTCTTGCAGGAGGCACAACGATCGAGATATTATATTCACCCTGGTGCTAACAAGATGTACCGTGACTTGCGGGAACATCTTTGGTGGCATGGGATGAAGAGAGATGTATCACGTTTTATTTCGAGATGCCTAGTTTGCCAGCAGGTCAAGGCGGAGCGCCAGAGGCCAGCTGGTCTGTTGCAGCCGTTATCCATTCTCGAGTGGAAGTGGGAACACATTACGATGGACTTCGTCTCACGGCTTCCTCGTTCCCAAGGAGGAAAGGATGCCATTTGGGTCATCGTGGACAGGCTGACGAAGTGTGCGCAGTTCATACCCTTCAAGGTGGGGCTTTCCACCGAGAAGTTGGCAGAGCTATACATGCAGCAGATAGTTCGCTTGCACGGAGTACCAGTGAGCATTGTGTCGGACAGAGACAGCAGATTCACGTCCCACTACTAGAGGAGCTTGCAGGAGGAGTTGGGCAGTCGGCTCAAGTTCAGCACGGTGTACCACCCGCAGACAGATGGGCAGTCCGAGAGGACGATACAGACGCTGGAGGACATGATGAGGACTTGTGTGCTGGACTTTGGCGGATCATGGGAGAGCCATCTGCACTTGGTAGAGTTTTCATACAACAGCAGCTACCAAGCCAGCATCGGTATGTCTCCTTTCGAGGCAATATATGGACGACGATGCCGTACACCGCTCTTTTGGGATGATGTTGGGGACAGAGTTATGCTTGGGCCAGAGATGATCACGGATGCAGCAGAGAAGGTCGGAATGATCAAAGACAGGCTCAGAGTGGCTCAGGACAGGCAGAAACACTGGGCCGATGCTAGTCGCAGACCGATGGAGTTCGTCGACGGAGATATGGTGCTGGTGAAGATATCACCTACTAGAGGGACGCTCCGGTTCGGTAGAGGAGGGAAGTTGAGCCCCAGATACATCGGGCCGTTCGAGATACTTGGCAGGATCGGAGAGGTAGCTTACAGGGTTGCACTTCCACCCAACCTAGCAGGAGTTCACGATGTCTTTCACGTATCCCAGCTGAGGAGATATGTTCCGGACCCCAGCCATGTGCTAGATCATTCAGAGTTGGAGATCGGACCGAGCCTTGCAGTTTCTGAGCAACCAGTAGAGATATTAGACAGGAGGGAGAAGAGGCTGAGGAACAAGGTTATACCCTTAGTACGAGTAGCTTGGAGCCGTCACTCTCCGGGTGAATCTACTTGGGAGAGGGAGTCGGACATGAGGGAGAGATACCCTTACTTGTTCGAATCCAACAGCTGCGAGGGAACCACCCGTTCCCGCTTGATACCTTAGAGGTTAGTTTCGATCGTAGCCTTAGTCATTTGTTGCATTGCTTGCTATGTTAGAAAATTGTAGGGTCTTCAATCCTTGTGAATTTCGAGGACGAAATTTTTCAAGGAGGGAAGACTTGTCAGCCCCTGTTTTTCAAAATTAATTAAATTAGTGTTATTTGGTTGCTAATGACATGATTAGCTTTAAAATAATTTATTATATTTTTTAGGAATTTTTGTAGAATTTTTAAATAATTTTTAAATAGGTTTTAATAACTTAAAATAGGAGTTTGTAATTTATTAAAATGTTTTAATATAAATTTGTAATTAATTCAAATGTTTTAATTAGCTTTTGCAAATCCTTGTATTGTTTTAATATCGGTTTACAAATATTATTTGCAAACTTAACCTGGGAAGGGACCTAACCCTAATTTCCTAAACTCCTAGGGACCTAAGTACAAAATCCCCTCTCTTCCCAACCCGATTACCGCCTTCCCCTAATTTTCCGGCGACCCTAATCGAAACCCTAACCCTAATCCGACGTCCCTACCGCCTTAGCTCCCCTATAAATTGACCCCCTCACTTCCATCGACCGACCACCACCACCACGACCCATCTCGGCCAAGCTCCGCCTCCTTCTTCCCCATCTAACTTTATCGGAACCCTAGCTCCGACCATCCCCCGTTCAGCCTCCACAGTAGTCTACACCGCCCCCAATCACCACCACTCGACGCGCCACGCCGAGACGGACCCAGCGCCACCTAAGCGCCACCCGCCCCGACGCCCCTAGCCGTCGCCAGCACACGACAACCCCCTCCAGTTCGCCGGACACGTAAGTAACACCCAAGAAACTGTGTCGTACGTGTCTCGAACTCACACATGTGGTTCGCCCGGACACGACGACCCCAATCCTGTGCTTGGACACGCGTATTAGGACTCGTGCGTGTCGTGCATGGCGCTGATAAAAGACTCGTGTCCCTAACTGTCAGGATACGAGGATACGAGAATCAAATTCGAATTAAATAACAGGTTCGGATTTGTTTTATCGGGTTTAAAATCCGTTAACTTAAACCTAAATAAATCTAAACTAAACCCTACCCTAATACACAGCGCGGGCTGACCCCCTGGCCAGCCCGACTGAGCCCAAGAACTCGACCCCTGGGCCGAGTTCGAACCCCCCTCCCTCTGTTTGTTTTTCTTTTTTGTTTTTTTTTTTTTTTTTTCTGTTTGTTTGTTTTGTTTTATATATATATATATTATATATCTTATATAATATATAGTATATATATTAATATATATATAGATTAATATATATATATATATTTAATATATATGTATTAAGTAGATATATATATAAAAAAAATATATATTATATATATACTGTTATATGTATATATAACATATTGTATATATTTATATATTTTATAATTAGTATTTACTATTTTTTTTATATGTATATTTTATAATTAGTATTTACTATAGTATTTTACTATATATAACTATAGATAATATAATATATATATATATATATATATATATATATATATATATATTATATATATATAATATATATATATATATATATATATATATTATATATATATATACCTGTTTTATATATATATATATAGTATTTATATATATATATATATAAAACAGTATATATATAATATATATATATATATATATATATATATATATATATATATATATATATATATATATATATATATATATATATATATATATATATATATGTATATATATAAATATTGCTGTTTTATACATATATGTATTTCAAATTCTACCTTATACAAAATATTGTTATGTAAAATTTCACAAGATTATTTTATTATATATTTTGTGACTAGTATATTTTTACCACTTTAAAAATATATTATTATTTTAATTCCTGTGTTTTATTTGTTATGGCCAATTGTTGTCCAAACCTAGCATGGGTTTTTGGCCCAATTGTGTCTAATACATTCAGAGTCTGCACAAGTCATATTGGACTTGATTCATGGCTCTGGGTCCTGTATCTGGACTTCGGTTCAATTCGAATACATGGACAAAAATAGTAAATAATTAATTAATTATTTTTTAGAAACTGTTGCTTGTTATTTTTGAATTTTTATATATATTTTAATTGCTGTAAAAATTTGAAAAAATTATATTTGAATATTCTGTTAATTTAGACAATTTATTATAATTTTTTCAGTATTTATTAAGTGCTGTTGGTATTTTATAAAAATAGGAAAACAGAACTCATTTTCAGTATATTTATGTTTGCTGATTTTTAATAAATATTTATGAGGGTTTATAAATTCCAGAAAAAATTAGTATAATTTCTATAATTAACAATGATCATTTTGGTACTTTAATTTATGTAAAATAGAGTTTTTTGTCTATCTCAAAAATTGTTGGAACATAGTGTACAGTTGATTTAATTATTGGATAATTACTTGTAACTTTTTGTGTTGTTTTGCGTTTTAGTCGTATTGAACCTTACCCCGCACTAGTGTAAAGACCCTAGAAAGTTAGTTTGAGTATTGTGTCACCCCACATTGGTCTCCTATGCTAAAGTCACCAATTGGCTAGGTGTCCAGTTAGAAAGTCTTGTTGCACCACTAGTGTCTTAGTGTTTAACTTAGTGTAAAAACTAAGTTTATGTATTTGTTTCTACAGTGACGAGTTACCAGACATCTATAGCATTTTTATCGCTGATTTGCTTTGCTAAAGGCAAGTACTTCTACAAACTTTACATACTGTTACAACATTGAACTGCGAATCCAACCATGTTAAATGCTGATCCTTGGGGTAGCAAGTTAAACCTTCACATGTTGTATTACTTTCATTCACTACCATGTTTAGAACAGTTTTATATCTCTCACATGATTAGAATCTGGGTATGGGGAAACTGTTAGTAGCGTACGTGATCGTGCCCCCTTATTCGTACCGAGCAAAGTTTTATTCTATATGATACTGCGCCGTAGGCCATTATCCAGCATTTCTGTATGGAGGTACACCTATGCCTGTACACTTGTACATATGTACATTTTATTTACATTGTGCCACAGTACATTGTACACCTATTGACGATCACATACCTGCTACAGTTTTAAACATTACATATACATCTGTCTCTATGACATATGTGTCATTGCCATGATAGATTATGATATGCCATGATTCCAGTTTATCACATTCCTGTTCATTTTATGTTTCGTATATTTAGTTTGCTAGAATCAGTACTTGCTCCCGTCCTGACAGGATAACGTTGTAGGTATTCTTACCGAGGAGGAGTTGCTCTGTGACTCATATTATAGAGTTATTGCCGAGGACCAGGCTTTGTCTTACGAGGATGTACCTGCGAGGAACCTCGTCTAGTTTGTGATGTTGCTCGGGATATTTAGTGTAGTAATGTATTAGACTACGTATTTTGTAACTGGACCTGTATCCAGTTTTACATTTCGAACTTGTACTTGGACTTATTATTATATGAGACGACTTTTGTGTTTGGAGCATTTATGACTCTTATTTACTTATAGAACTGTTAGCACATTTAGTCTTATTGTCACGACCCGCACCCGGATATACGGGTACGAATACGTGGGCCACGCCCAGCCTACGCCGCGGTATCGGCGGTAGAACGCTGTCAAGTATACTATACTAACTACAACATCTAAGAATCCATAACTAGAAATGTACTCATGTCACATCACAAAAACTAAGGAAGATAAGACAAGAAATAATAACAATATCACTAGAACAACTAGAATCTACAATGATCATAAGACAGGAAAATAAAGAAGGAACAACAGGACTAACTAAGGATAACTACCAGGCAACTCATAGAGAAGAATAGTGGGAACCACCTCAGTTAGCATCAACATCTGTAATATTCATAACGTATCCAGTCAGGAGCGGAACGAGTACATATATCTCATAACAGATCTCAAGATAGAATAAAAGCTATAAGACTGTAAATAGAGCATATACAATAAAATCATGGAGTGTACATGTATGTATCATGGCATGGTAAGCTGTAAAGCTAGAGCTAGAACAAGAAAATAGAACGGGATCATGGCATGTACACGAATCAAGGTAAGCTATATATCCAATGTGTGTGAATAATAGTTTCAGCTTGTGATCGGCTTGGGTACCTGTCAAGAATCGGCCTGGCAAGTCATAAGTGCGGTATATGACTCACACTGTTCGGGAATCGGGATGGATCTGATCACAGGCATACGCTACTACTCCCCCTACCCCAACTGGTAGAATGGATCCAAACAGGACACGTCACTGCACGGGATTCTACTGAGAAGGTCGCGAACCTGCTCTAGAATCAGTGACCACATATTGAGCAAGAGCTACAAGGGTGCTTGCACAATATATCCCAACCTAAGAAGGAGAAACATCTCTCGTCGGGATCCAAGAATACCAATCCGTGAGAACCATGTGTCAGGAATAAGCATATCAACACTAAGTACATGAATCATAACAGTTATCATAAATTGGGAATAAGTTATCAGAGAATGTACTCGCCTGGGGTCCTGCTGTCAATATGAATCAGGGTTCAGAGTAAAGCCACAGACCTAAAGATGAAATAATACAAGAACTGATCAGGGTCAAAAGATATACTAACATCTAGGTCAAACTAAGACAAACTGGGTCAAGGTTGACGTACAGTTGACTTTGGTCAACTGGTCAACTCTGGTCAACTCTAAGTCTAATCTAGGTTAAATAGGTCAATGGTTGACCTACAATTGACTTTGGTCAAAAAGTCAACGTTGGTCAAGTCTGATCAAACCTAGGTCAACTGTTGACTCTACTTCGACGTCTAGTCAAAGTAGTCAACCATGGTCAAGCTAGTCTCTATAACCATCTACAAGGTCAACTTATGAATTCCAGTGATTTAGAAATCACTGAAATCGACGGGTCTCTAAAACAACCAAAAGGAGAAAATATTATAATAATAGGGTGACACAAAAAGGGAAGAAATCTACAGATGTTGTCGGATGATGAAACTAACATCACCAACGTGTCCAGAATGGTCAAATCAGCTAGGATAGCCTGTCCAAAAGTCTAATTTGGACACAGGGGCAAAACGGTAATTTCGGGCCAAAATGATGTCCGCCGTTGGACACACTTTGCACCGAAAAACGTGCCGAAACAAAAGTGCACAAAACCTAACAAATCATATCTCCACGAATCCAGAATGACGATATGAACCCAACGGTATATCCAGAATTGGATTCCGTTGACCCGATCTCAAATTGGTCCGTTGATCGGGACATTGAAAACCGATTTGCACGGAAAAGCGTGTCGGAGCTAATGTCCTCAAAAACTCAGCAAATTATATGTCAACGAGTCCAGAATGACGATACGAACTCAACGGTATATCCGGAATTGGATTCCGATGAGCCGATCTCAAATTGACCCGTTGGCCCGGATATTGGTATCCGACTTGCACCGAAATGCGTGCCAGGGCCCACGTTCTCCAAATCAGGCAAACTTTATATGAAAACATGCCAGAACGACGCCACGAGTCTACTGGTGGTGTCAGAATTTGAATCCGGGGTCCCGGGTTCAAAAATGGAATTTAACTAGTGCAAAATAAAGAATTCGAACGGCCAACTTTGGCGTCGAATTCGACCGACCTAACAAGCTCAAACTGAAATGAAATCTAAAGGGGGCAGGAAGAGGGTTATACCAGCTATGCACCGGAACTGGTGGCGCGCAAAACGGAGCTGCGATGGAGAAGATACGAACCCGCGAAGTTGGCATCGCGAAACTGTCAAAAAACAGTTCAATTAAAACGTCAACTTGGTGGCCGGTTTTGATGTATCAAACGACGAAATTAACGGGTGAAATTTCAGGGGAGTGAAGGGATATATACCGAGATTGCGACGGAGCAAAAAGTTCGCCGATCCAACGGTCGAATTCTCCAGAAAATCAGCGCGAAGTTGCTGCCCCGAGACGCGAATTCTGAGTTTCCAAAATCGCTCGTCACGTCGGGATTTCGACTCCGAAGTCGAAATCGATCGTCCAGGGTGCTGCGGCCATGGCGAGCTTCCACTCAGAGGCGGCCAGGGGCGGCACGCGACCACTGCGCGGCGGAGGGCGGCTGGTGGTGGCCGACTCGCGCGCGGCGGCAGCGGCGGCGGTTGGCCGTCGGCGAGCGTGGGCGCGTCACGCGCGCGAGCTCGCTGCACAGCAGCGACCGCTGCCACGTGTGCGCACGCAGGCCTGCTGGGGGTGTCGCCTGGCCGGAGGGGGGTCGCCGTGCGACGGCGGCGGCGGCGGCGCCGTGCTGCTGCCGTTACTGCTACTGCAGTTGCCACTGCTCGCCGGCCACGCGGTGGCGCGCGGCAGGGCGGCGACGGCGGGACTGCACGCGGCAAGGCGGCGACAGCGGGGTGCCCGTGCAGTCGCGTACGGTGGGGCGACGACGACCACGCTGTGAGGAGGAGGAAGGGGAGGAGAAAAGAAAAAGATGATGGTGGTGGTGGCTATAAATGAAGAAGAAGAAGGAGTAGTGAGAAGGAGAGAGAGAGATGATGATGATGGAGATGATGAAGAGGAGGAGGAGAAGAAGAGGCTCTGCCAGCCATGGGAGTGGTGGTCGGCCGGCCTAGGTCGGTTGTGGGGGAGCTCGGGTGGGTGAATGTAGTAATGGGAGTGGGAGAGAGAAGTATGGTTTTGTGTGTGTGTGTATATTATTATAGGAAGAGAGAGAGAGTGAGAGATATTAAAAAAAGAGAGAGAGAGAGATGGAGGTCGGCCAAAAAAAAGGGGGGGTGTGCTGTAAGCTGTAAAGGGGGAGTGGGTGATGTGAGGGGGTGAGGTATTTGTGTGTGATGAGAGAGAGACATATATATGTATAATGTATGTGTGTGTGAGTGTTAAAAAAATATAAAGAGAGAGAAGAGAGAGGGAGGAGAGAGAAAATGTAGAGAGAGGAGGTCGGCTGTAAAGGGGAAGAGGGGGTTTTCCTTGTGTGGAAAGTGAGAGAGTAGGAGAGAGAAAGTATATATATATATATATATATATATATATATATATATATATATATATATATATATATATGTATATATATAAGAGGTATTCTAAGATATTTAATAAAGTGGAGGGAGGACGAGATATTTTCAAAATAGGAAAAGAGAAATGTTGTGGGGTATTTGGACAGTCATGATGGAGGGCAACATGGAGCTGGGGTTGGGTTCAGTCGAGCCGGGTCGGGCCAAAATGGACAGGGTACAATATTTGAATTAAAACATGTATTTATGATCATGGGCAAATAAGTAGCATGTGGGGGCTCAAATAGATGGGACACAAGTGGCAGGCGGGTAGTAGGCTTCGTGTGGGCCATGTCCCTATTTGGGGTCGACTAGGTTGGGTCAATGTCGGGTCCCGAAATTAAATGGGAAATTAAATCAGGTTTTACGGCAGATAATTAATTGGCCTAAATTGAACTGAAAGTTGTGCGAAGGAAATGGAGCACAAAATGGAGTGCCTGAGTGGGACACAATGGTCATGGGTGAAGAGCGTCTCGAGTAGATCAGGCATGACAAGTTGGTTTCGAGAAAATGACAGGTCTGGTGCTCCTAAATTAAAAGTCACGGTAACGCGCATATGATGATCAAGGAAAAGAGTGGGAATTCAATTAATAATTAAATGGTCTAATATTGACCCGAACTTGCGCGAAGCAAAAAGGATACAAGGGAACAAGTTCGAGTGGGACACGATATATCAAAATGAAGATAATCTCGTCTACTACAAACTCCAAGAAGGAAGTTTCCAGAGACTGGCATCCCTGATGCTCTAGAATTTCAAGTCACGGTAAAGAGCATTAAATCAAATAATAATCAAATAATAATATTCTAATTAATTGATTATTAAAATAAAAAAAAATTAGCCCTAAATTCAGGGGCTTACAATCCTACCCACCTTATAAAAATTTCGTCCTCGAAATTAAAGGTTGGTAGTGGGGTTAAAACATGATAGAAGATTTAGGCAATAATTTAGGCACGATGCAAGAATGACGAGTTTGCATGATCAAGAAAATCGATTCGAAATTGTTCAGGCACGATGATGGATTTTGGCACGATAGAATCATGATATGAACAAAATCATATGTGCATGATTTCAGAAATAAGTCAAGTCATTGGGGCACGATTTTAGAGACGATTAAGAAAATCGAAGATATAATTGAAGTTCAAATACGGGGTGATCTGTAGGACTTAGGTTGATGAAAATCAACCTGAAAGTCACACATGCTCGATCAAGATGAAAAGCTAACCATGACCAAAACAAGGTTTGGCATAGTTGAGATAAAATTTCAGACACAAACAAAAATCGAAGTCAATGTCTTATAGGCCCGATCAGAGATTAAGGAGGATGATTGATAAAATCATGAAATACGATCCAAGTTCGAACGCGATTAAAATCGAAAATAGTCTAAGTTCACTTGGCACGATTGAGGGTTAAGATTATCAAGATCATGAAAATCAAAGTTGGATAGTCATGATCTAAAACAGGGCTAAGAGAAGCAAATGGAGAGAAAAAAAAAATTTGAGAATAGCACGATTGAGAGATAGATTGGATAGAAATTAGATTATAGGTTACATAAGCACGATCAAGATCCAAGTTCAGCTAAGAAAGACGGTAAAATCATGAATTCGAAATCAAGGTCCTAAAAGCACAATTTAGAAAGGAACCCAAGTCACAAGGAGTTTGAAGTCATCTATAGTCTAGTCAGCAATCAAGACTCTTTGGCACGATAAACAAGACGACCAAAATTGATTGGTCATGGACAAAAGGAAATCAAATTCTTAACAGTATCGAAATTTAAGAAACAATTGAGATATGAAATTTCAAAAAAAATCAGAGTTTCCAAGTGTAGATGACAGAAGTAGATACGGGATAGTTGATTGGTGTAATCAAGACATAGCTAAACAAGTCAAAGGAAATGATGGCAAGATGAGGAAATCATCATGCGATGGGAGAGAAAATAATGATAAACAAGAAATAATGGTAGGAATTATCTTGCTCAATTGGTAAAAGAAGTGAATCAACTTAAGATATGACCTGATAACCATACACGTCTATCCAAAATCATGTTGCCAGAATTCTCGCCACGCCAGTAAGCATAGCGGTAATAAACAATGAAGTCCATAACTATGGTATACACCCTATAATTATGTCATCTAGATTCCTTACCACGCCACCCGGTATGGCTGCAAGAGAACCTAAATGACATAACTAGGATAGTATATCCAAAATCAGGCTCCATGTCCATGTCTCGCTAGCTAATATGACTGCGATGAATTCTAAACTCCATAAATAAAGTAGACTCTTACCGTTCTCATCGTCCTCGTCCAAAATATGTTTATCAGGATATCTTAACTCAATTCTTAAAAGAATTATCCGAAACAAAATCAAAGGTCAACAACGAATATTAAGATTTAAAATTTCAACAACAAGTCAAGGGTAAGTTAATAGAAACAACGGAAACAACTTCCGAGATAGGGTTCAGAGGAAAATTTCAGGGAAAGTCCCGAGTGTACTACCTAGGTCAAGGTAGAAAATGGTGAAATATAATCTAAAACAAACCTCGACCATGATACGAGGTTGGTAAATCATATTCTCTCCCCAACCTAGATGATATACAAGTCCAACTTATAACTTCCCCTGGGGTCCACAAACTCATCCCAAGAAGGAATAAAGCTTGATATGGACAGATATTTCAGAAATCATGACGAAATGGAAACAAGTGGGAAAAGATTTAAAAGCCTTCGAAATAAGATTCCCAGGGGTCATCCCTGGAATCTACCAAGAGTTCCTAATACGTGACTGAGTACCAAATCCTAAAATATTACATGACTCAACCTTAATCCTAGGGCAGGCTCGTAGTAGTACAGATAAGCTCAAGCACTACTACGACTTCGCATTAACTGCAAAGACGGACCTGCATGGGCCACCACTAAAAACGTGTCACGACCCGCACCCGGATATACGGGTACGAATACGTGGGCCACGCCCAGCCTACGCCGCGGTATCGGCGGTAGAACGCTGTCAAGTATACTATACTAACTACAACATCTAAGAATCCATAACTAGAAATGTACTCATGTCACATCACAAAAACTAAGGAAGATAAGACAAGAAATAATAACAATATCACTAGAACAACTAGAATCTACAATGATCATAAGACAGGAAAATAAAGAAGGAACAACAGGACTAACTAAGGATAACTACCAGGCAACTCATAGAGAAGAATAGTGGGAACCACCTCAGTTAGCATCAACATCTGTAATATTCATAACGTATCCAGTCAGGAGCGGAACGAGTACATATATCTCATAACAGATCTCAAGATAGAATAAAAGCTATAAGACTGTAAATAGAGCATATACAATAAAATCATGGAGTGTACATGTATGTATCATGGCATGGTAAGCTGTAAAGCTAGAGCTAGAACAAGAAAATAGAACGGGATCATGGCATGTACACGAATCAAGGTAAGCTATATATCCAATGTGTGTGAATAGTAGTTTCAGCTTGTGATCGGCTTGGGTACCTGTCAAGAATCGGCCTGGCAAGTCATAAGTGCGGTATATGACTCACACTGTTCGGGAATCGGGATGGATCTGATCACAGGCATACGCTACTACTCCTCCTACCCCAACTGGTAGAATGGATCCAAACAGGACACGTCACTGCACGGGATTCTACTGAGAAGGTCGCGAACCTGCTCTAGAATCAGTGACCACATATTGAGCAAGAGCTACAAGGGTGCTTGCACAATATATCCCAACCTAAGAAGAAGAAACATCTCTCGTCGGGATCCAAGAATACCAATCCGTGAGAACCATGTGTCAGGAATAAGCATATCAACACTAAGTACATGAATCATAACAGTTATCATAAATTGGGAATAAGTTATCAGAGAATGTACTCGCCTGGGGTCCTGCTGTCAATATGAATCACGGTTCAGAGTAAAGCCACAGACCTAAAGATGAAATAATACAAGAACTGATCAGGGTCAAAAGATATACTAACATCTAGGTCAAACTAAGACAAACTGGGTCAAGGTTGACGTACAGTTGACTTTGGTCAACTGGTCAACTCTGGTCAACTCTAAGTCTAATCTAGGTTAAATAGGTCAATGGTTGACCTACAATTGACTTTGGTCAAAAAGTCAACGTTGGTCAAGTCTGATCAAACCTAGGTCAACTGTTGACTCTACTTCGACGTCTAGTCAAAGTAGTCAACCATGGTCAAGCTAGTCTCTATAACCATCTACAAGGTCAACTTATGAATTCCAGTGATTTAGAAATCACTGAAATCGACGGGTCTCTAAAACAACCAAAAGGAGAAAATATTATAATAATAGGGTGACACAAAAAGGGAAGAAATCTACAGATGTTGTCGGATGATGAAACTAACATCACCAACGTGTCCAGAATGGTCAAAACAGCTAGGATAGCCTGTCCAAAAGTCCAATTTGGACACAGGGGAAAAACGGTAATTTCGGGCCAAAATGATGTCCGCCGTTGGACACACTTTGCACCGAAAAACGTGCCGAAACAAAAGTGCACAAAACCTAACAAATCATATCTCCACGAATCCAGAATGACGATATGAACCCAACGGTATATCCAGAATTGGATTCCGTTGACCCGATCTCAAATTGGTCCGTTGACCGGGACATTGAAAACCGATTTGCACGAAAAAGCGTGTCGGAGCCAATGTCCTCAAAAACTCAGCAAATTATATGTCAACGAGTCCAGAATGACGATACGAACTCAACGGTATATCCGGAATTGGATTCCGATGAGCCGATCTCAAATTGACCCGTTGGCCCGGATATTGGTATCCGACTTGCACCGAAATGCGTGCCAGGGCCCACGTTCTCCAAATCAGGCAAACTTTATATGAAAACATGCCAGAACGACGCCACGAGTCTACTGGTGGTGTCAGAATTTGAATCCGGGGTCCCGGGTTCAAAAATGGAATTTAACTAGTGCAAAATAAAGAATTCGAACGGCCAACTTTGGCGTCGAATTCGACCGACCTAACAAGCTCAAACTGAAATGAAATCTAAAGGGGGCAGGAAGAGGGTTATACCAGCTATGCACCGGAACTGGTGGCGCGCAAAACGGAGCTGCGATGGAGAAGATACGAACCCGCGAAGTTGGCATCGCAAAACTGTCAAAAAATAGTTCAATTAAAACGTCAACTTGGTGGCCGGTTTTGATGTATCAAACGACGAAATTAACGGGTGAAATTTCAGGGGAGTGAAGGGATATATACCGAGATTGCGACGGAGCAAAAAGTTCGCCGATCCAACGGTCGGATTCTCCAAAAAATCAGCGCGAAGTTGCTGCCCCGAGACGCGAATTCTGAGTTTCCAAAATCGCTCGTCACGTCGGGATTTCGACTCCGAAGTCGAAATCGATCGTCCAGGGTGCTGCGGCCATGGCGAGCTTCCACTCAGAAGCGGCCAGGGGCGGCGTGCGACCACTGCGCGGCGGAGGGCGGCTGGTGATGGCCGACTCGCGCGCGGCGGCGGCGGCGGCGGTTGGCCGTCGGCGAGCGTGGGCGCGTCACGCGCGCGAGCTCGCTGCACAGCAGCGACCGCTGCCACGTGTGCGCACGCAGGCCTGCTGGGGTGTCGCCTGGCCGGAGGGGGGTCGCCGTGCGACGGCGGCGGCGGCGGCGCCGTGCTGCTGCCGTTACTGCTACTGCAGTTGCCACTGCTCGCCGGCCACGCGGTGGCGCGCGGCAGGGCGGCGACGGCGGGACTGCACGCGGCAAGGCGGCGACAGCGGGGTGCCCGCGCAGTCGCGTATGGTGGGGCGACGATGACCACGCTGTGAGGAGGAGGAAGGGGAGGAGAAAAGAAAAAGATGATGGTGGTGGTGGCTATAAATGAAGAAGAAGAAGGAGTGGTGAGAAGGAGAGAGAGAGATGATGATGATGGAGATGATGAAGAGGAGGAGGAGAAGAAGAGGCTCTGCCAGCCATGGGAGTGGTGGTCGGCCGGCCTAGGTCGGTTGTGGGGGAGCTCGGGTGGGTGAATGTAGTAATGGGAGTGGGAGAGAGAAGTATGGTTTTGTGTGTGTGTGTATATTATTATAGGAAGAGAGAGAGAGTGAGAGATATTAAAAAAAGAGAGAGAGAGAGATGGAGGTCGGCCAAAAAAGGGGGGGTGTGCTGTGAGCTGTAAAGGGGGAGTGGGTGATGTGAGGGGGTGAGGTATTTGTGTGTGATGAGAGAGAGACATATATATGTATAATGTATGTGTGTGTGAGTGTTAAAAAAATATGAAGAGAGAGAGATATTTTTAGAGAGAGGGAGGAGAGAGAAAATATAGAGAGAGGAGGTCGGCTGTAAAGGGGAAGAGGGGGTTTTCCTTGTGTGGAAAGTGAGAGAGTAGGAGAGAGAAAGTATATATATTTATATATATATATATATATATTTATATATATATATATATATGTATATATATATAAGAGGTATTCTAAGATATTTAATAAAGTGGAGGGAGGACGAGATATTTTCAAAATAGGAAAAGAGAAATGTTGTGGGGTATTTGGACAGTCATGATGGAGGGCAACATGGAGCTGGGGTTGGGTTCAGTCGAGCCGGGTCGGGCCAAAATGGACAGGGTACAATATTTGAATTAAAAACATGTATTTATGATCATGGGCAAATAAGTAGCATGTGGGGGCTCAAATAGATGGGACACAAGTGGCAGGCGGGTAGTAGGCTTCGTGTGGGCCATGTCCCTATTTGGGGTCGACTAGGTTGGGTCAATGTCGGGTCCCAAAATTAAATGGGAAATTAAATCAGGTTTTACGGCAGATAATTAATTGGCCTAAATTGAACCGAAAGTTGTGCGAAGGAAATGGAGCACAAAATGGAGTGCCTGAGTGGGACACAATGGTCATGGGTGAAGAGCGTCTCGAGTAGATCAGGCATGACAAGTTGGTTTCGAGAAAATGACAGGTCTGGTGCTCCTAAATTAAAAGTCACGGTAACGCGCATATGATGATCAAGGAAAAGAGTGGGAATTCAATTAATAATTAAATGGTCTAATATTGACCCGAACTTGCGCGAAGCAAAAAGGATACAAGGGAACAAGTTCGAGTGGGACACGATATATCAAAATGAAGATAATCTCGTCTACTACAAACTCCAAGAAGGAAGTTTCCAGAGACTGGCATCCCTGATGCTCTAGAATTCCAAGTCACGGTAAAGAGCATTAAATCAAATAATAATCAAATAATAATATTCTAATTAATTGATTATTAAAATAAAAAAAATCAGCCCTAAATTCAGGGGCTTACACTTATCTTGTTATCTCTAGAACAGCTTACTGCGCTTTATCTCAAGCGTAGGCTGGACATGACTCGGCCCGGCCCAACAATTTGGGTAGCGGCTCGTGACAAGGCATGACCTCAATATGGACTTGTAGCACGGTCACATGAAAATTATATACTATCGTGTAGTTGCGTCTCTGAGTATGGGCCAAAAGGCAAACATGACTTGATAAGTTGACGTTGTTGACACGAGAAGGGTCTAAGAGGCAAAGTATAAGTAGTTGCTAGTACAAGGCACGAAGATGGTCTAGAGACACAAAATAGGCCGAGAGTCTATGTCCTAAAACTTATCCTAAGGCAAGAGTAGAAAGACAATCGTAAAGGGATTATGTTGCACAAAGTAAATAACGTGTTGGTTTTGTATGGGTGGCGTGTCATGATCCGCTCCCGAATAATTGGACACGCCCAGCCTTCGTCGATGGACACGACGAAGTAAGCTGTACAATACTAAGGATAACTCTAAGTCACAATGTAATGTAAACAATCACGAATCTATATTAACATCCCATAAAATATCACCACAATCCACCAAGTCAATTTAGTACAAAGTCATCCGAAGACAATCCGGTAAAATAAAAATATACAATGATAAATACAAATACAATATCCCAAAATGAAAACAATGAACTATATCCTGCAATCTCCATGATACCACAATGCTCCTTATGGCCTCAAGCACCTGCACGTGTCCTGTCAAAAAAGAGTAAAGTACAACCCCGACAAGAATAATACAATGTAATCTGTAATACAGAATACAAGGTGAAAACAGAATACGATAGCTGAAAATGAAATTATGGTACCAGAAGTGAAATACAAAACTAAAGACAATAGACACGACAATCAATACGCAAAGACAATGAACACGACAATCATGAACAAGACATGAACACAACAATCAATGAACAAGACAATAAACACGACAATCAACAAGTGTGACCTTTTTGAAAATTAACCTAATGTGTGACCGGCTTAAGGACCACAATCCACAATCAATCAATTCTACAATGTGTGGCTTAATCGTACGTGTGGTGTACGATTAGGCTATCCACAATACCTATGTTGGATTTGGTCACACAAAAGTTAATATTTTCCCCAATCCCCATAATAAATAATGACTCACAATGCAATGACGAACAAGGACGATGCAATCGTGTGTATCACGTGTCCGATATGAGAACATGGCACATGAATGTAAGACAGAAACAAAGTAAAGCTCGAGTCAGTATACTTGCCTCGCTTTGGAAGCACAGGAGTAGTACTGCATGGATCTGAATGATCACCTGGTATATTTTTGTACAATTTGTTAGGGTTTAAACAATGTCAACTGGCTAGTATTGCTAACAAGTTAACAATTTATTCCTACTAACTGGCTAAGAAATATCTAGCTATATTTATAGGCTAACCAATAACCATATGTACCCCCTTTAGTTAAAAACTACATATACTAATTTTAATTAAAAGCTCCAATGCATATATGGTTTTAGCAAAATTTGTAAACAAAACAAGTATTTTACAGAAAGATATTAACTAAAGCCAAACTATTTTACTAGCAAAATAATATTAGTTAGATAAAATCCTTTTTGAAATAATTTGTACAGTAAATAATTACCAATAAAATATGAATTTATTTTAGTAAAATCTTTATGGCAACATAATATTTAGGACAATAAATATATATACTAGGATTTAAATATAACTAGTTTATACATATATTTCCTTTAGATGCATTTATTAAAATATATTAACAAAACCATTTACTAACCATAATTTACTATTTATAAAATAAACTAAACATTTACTACTAATTAACTTATCAAAGTCAAAAACCCATTATTAACCATAACCAGATAAAATCATATAACATTATAGTTTAATAACAACATTAAAACCCAATACCAAATTAACAGGAGTATAGCTAAAATTTATATTTTTTATAAAACTATTTATCTATCAAATTAACTAATTACTTAGTAAAAATATACTAATACAAAAGTGAATTGCTTAGAGACATTTTACCAAACTTATTCATTTTAGAAAGTATAATACCAAAATTTACTATGAACAAATATTAACTAAACTTGCAACAGGAAATTATCTAAAGAGCAAGCCCAACCAGAGCCCAAAACCCTTACTGGACCAGTCCATCTTCACTTTTGTTTACATCCCATTTATTCTTGTTTCTGCCTAATATCCATATTAATCCAACAGTCCACCCTTAATTTCATCTCTACTTCCTGCCAGCTATTCAAGCCCATCCTAGCCCGGCCCAACCCCAAGAGCAACTATATATAAACTCATTTCTCTCTCACCTCTATTTCATTCACAGCCCAACTCCAGAAACTCCATTCCCTTCTTCTTCTTCAAGCCGCACATCAAAAAGAAAAACCCTAACCCCCAAGTCGTTTCCTTCCCCAAATTTCTAGAATCAAAACCTTAAACCTAGATATTCTTCTTCTTCCCCAAAACTTATATCACACCACACATAAAAAGAAGATGAAGCAGTACAAGAAGAAGGAGAATGAGGACCATCACCTGACGAACATCGGTGGACGCGTACGACGGCAGCCGGTCCGATGGCGAGAGGCGACTGGTGGCCCAACGAGGCGGTCGCGGCCAGATCTCGGCCAGGCGAGGGGTGGTGGTGCACGAGATCCGAACACCGGAGTAGCAACGGCTCTGAGATCTGGTGATGGCGAGATCGACCGATCTGAAGAGTGGAAGCGCCGACACAGCACTCGGCTGGCCCGGTGGCGAACCTCGAACGACGACAGAACAGAAATCATGGCGACGCCAGGCGGTGAGTGTTGTTTCGACGCTGGCCCGCTGGAGCGGCGGTGACACCCGGAGGGTGCGGATCTGAGCTCCCGGGACCCGATCCGGTCGAGCAATGACCGGAGAACGACGTCGGCTAGGCGAAGCTTCGGTAGCTGGTGGAGGCTTGAGCGCGAGGTCCTCGACGCGGTGACTCCTCGGTGAGGTCTCTGGCTTTGGCGTCACGATCGAAGTAGGTTCGGCGACCTACTACTGTGGAGGAATTCTGGTCGTCTTGTGGCGATCGACGCTGGTATGGTGGCGCGATGAACGTCTGGCAAGGATCCACCTCTAGAGCGACATCCCGGCAAACTCCAGTGAAGTCATGGCGATGCTCGACCGGGCACCAAGAACAGTGAAGTGAGAACAGTGGATAGAGAGGGGGTATGGAAATGTGTGCTGTATTGGAAATCGTGTACTGCTGAGTGTGTCAGTAAAGGACAATATTTATAATAAAATATTATATATGTTATACAAGTCATCTCTTAATGGCACACTATTAAATAATTACAGATCTGAGGGTATTTTGTCATGCCCCAGGACCAGAATACTGGCAAGTGGGAACGGACATGGCCAGCTACGCAATGCCAAAGTACACCAGTACTCTGAAATGACGTATAAGCTGTCAAGACATGAGAGTTACTTCTACAAGCCAACAGTCGATCCTAGGTTAAAACAATCCTAGGTATCTCAATCACAGGCAATTATAAAATGTACAAGAAGTATGATCATCAGACAAACAATAGTAAAGCGTCCCAAACCATATATACATGGATGATCATGAAGCTAGTAATACAAAATGGAGAAACTAGTACATGATAGCTCTAGCTGCAGTCTAGAATACGCACATCATGTTCATGCCCATAGGCTAAATGTCAAGGACCAAAACACGAGCTAAACACGTGCTCGGAGTCTAAACGTCACAAAAATATAATGTACATAACCAGTGGGAGAATAAAATGAAAACCCACTTGGGTAGTCTGGTGCTCTGGATGGTCACCGTCGAGTAGATGGTGCGAAAGATCCTCTGGGCTTCTCTATCAGATCTGGCCAAACAAAACCAGTGGGGTCAGACCCCCAATAGCAAGTACCACAAAGGAAGCCAAACTATGAACTAAAACCAGCAATCACTAACATCAACAATTAGAGATACAAATGAGTAAGGGCAGATCGAGACTCGTGCACTACCATTGCACTTATTCCGAACATAGGGAGACAATAAGTAAGCATCTTGGAGCATAAAGTAATTATCATGCAACATAATGTAAAGTGTAGACATGTTAAGTAAGCAGAAGCTTGAGAATATGTAAAAGCAATTGAACATGTGAACTTGTGAGATAGCCGGGTCATAAGAGCATGGTAACCCGACATAGGGAGTCATGTATAGCTTGTGAGATAATTGAACATGTGAGCATATAAGGATTATATAAAAAGACAATGATAAGTGGACTTAGGAACTAATTCGGAAGTCAAGTAATTACAACCCTTAAACCAAATAAGGACCGGGATTGTAACCCTTCTCCTGAACAGAACTTAGTCTTTGATCATTGTATAGCATAAAGATCATGTAAAGAATGTGAGTACTGAATATGACGATAAATGATAAGATGACTTAAGAACTATTCTGGAAGCCAAGTTACAACCCTTAAACCAAATAAGGACTGGGGTTGTAACCCTTCTCCTGAACAGAACTTAGCCTCCGATCATTTATCGACAAGGTAAAGCATAAACCATAGTTTACTGAAATAAACATACAGACACTGCCTAGACAAAACTAGACTGGACTGGACTGACCCCATCCATCAATCACGGCCAAGCAATGAGTACGGCTTGATACTTTCACTACAACAAATATGGCCTACAATAGCATGCGCAGAACGCTATAGAAAGCCTTCTATAGCGTATTCTGTCCGCTATAATTTCCCACGCTATAGTATGTCAAGGCACGTGAACGCTATAACATTATAGCGTTCTTGAATGTTGTAGATGGATTATAGCGTTCGTGTATGCTGTGGATGGGTTATAGTGTTTGTGAATGCTGTGAATGCTTTATAGCGTTCTTGAATGTTGTAGATGGTTTATAGCGTTCGTGAGTGTTGTGGATTATTTATTGCGTTTGTGAATGCTGTGGATGCTTTATAGCGTTCGTGAATGATGTAGATGGATTATAGCGTTCATGAATGCTGTTGATGAATGATAGTGTTCATGGACTCTGTAGATGGCTTGACTTATTATAGCGTTCGTCATATGCTATCGTGATAACAACCAACAATTTTGGAAACACTATTACATTTAGACGTTTTGAGTGCTATAAATCTGCAACAGAATTTCATATCTGAATAACCTGTTTTGTATCACATACAAATAACCATAGAAATTCATGCTAAATCGTAATTTTGATTTCAACAATTTCAATCGCAACTTCCATTTCGATCAATCAAGATATAGGAAAAGTTTGCCAAAATATGAACATGTTTCATTAAAACATTCAAGATGTACAAAAAGTAGTTGTCATTAAAACATTCAAGATGTACAAAAAGTAGTTGTATGCCTAGTAGTCCAAAATAAACCATTCCATTTACAAAATATCTGTAGGCGAAAAAATAGTTCGATCGCCTCTTTCCTTCTAGCCATCAACAACCATCAAAAATTTATACGCCAACCTACACAAAATTGAGAAGAAAACACATTATTATATAAAAAATAAGTTCACACAAGATCATATATTGATGAACAAGATTTATTTATCTCAACTGAAGAAACGACAGAAACTATTTTGTGTTTCGAAAAGCACGGAAAAGAAGGAAACTAAAAAAGTGTCTATAACTATGACTTATTTAATCGACTAGAGCTAGAAATGAATAACATGTTCTATATCACAAATAATTAAACTATCATAAAACTTCATGCTGAATTGCAATTTTGATTTCAACGATTTCAATCACAACTTCCATTTCGATCATTCAAGATATAGAAAAGGTTTGCCAAAATAAATAAATTCATACATTTTTAGGTAACCCAAAGTAAATAGTTGTCTCTACCTAAAGTTTCATAAACTCAATAAGTCGCCTTGTTGCCATTCATGTGATCCTAATGATTCAAAGTAATATTGTTTTCCATATATCGTAGCTTAAGGTTGTAGAGTGTAGCATAAAGTTTAGAGTTGCAAAATAAAACTATGAGAAATATTCTTTTGAGCATGATCTTTGTTTTGTGTTTCTGAAGCTTCAAAATTTTATTGTCTGATTTTAAAGCTCAAAGTAATAATGTTTTCCTGTCTGATTTTAAAGCTCCAATGCTGAAAACTGACAAAACAACTGCACTCACTTTGAGGGTAATAGTTAAAATGTTTTTGAACTCCAAAGTTGCACAAAAATGTTTCCTCTTTAACATGTTGCGACACGACATTAAAGAGAGGTAATTACCGCAAAATTGCTCAGGATCGAACATCATTTCACAAAATAAATCACTAGAACAAGCAATTTAGAGGTATGATTGCCCCCTCCAAACTCAAAATCATCGACTACAATTCTTGGATAACAAATAATTGTTCACAAGACTCTTACATCTCTCCTTGTATAGCAGCCCAACCCTACCAACTACGAAAGCAAATAAACCAACCAGAGCCAACTATGAAAAAAGTTAAGAAACACTCACAGAACCTGAACCAAACAGGAAGGTACATATCCTAAAAATCAGGAAATGACAGCAGATGCCAGAAATTATTGAAATTCAAAATCTATGGCACCATGTCGGTGTAAAGCGCAAGGTAACTGTTCCTTCACGTTTCAACCGAATTCCAGGGTGGTTTAACACAGCTTGGGGCAGTTCAGCCCGAGGATTGCATGGGTTACACCTGCATCAGACCTACCCTAAAATTTGGATCTCCCTAGTAGTGGATGAATGGCATCAGGAAGTTACATATAAGTGTCCGTGTTAGAGTGGATGGCATCGGAAGCTAGCGGGTTATGATCCTTGCGTATCGGATTATACCAATTCCTACTTCAATAGACCAGATGTACAAAAATCTCTACATGCCAATGTCATAGGAATTAGCTACCCGTTGACACACTGCAGGTACTATCTTATAAGTAGTTTCTGATATTATGTAATGTTTGACTGACTAGACAAAGGATAGTAGAAACCAAAGATCACATCAGACCTGGCCCTGGAACAATATTGGTGCATTAATCAGACAAAGGCAATTAAAACTTCGACTAATCACACTGCAGGTACTGTTCCACCATTTGACTGAAGATACTCCAACTTACTCAAAGTATTACCAATTGGATGGATCAAGATGCTTTATTCTGACCTGACCTTGGAATAGTATTGGTGCACATAGGTTCTAGACTGATCATACAAAGGCAACTAGAAACCAAAGATTACATCAGAAAGCTTCTAGTTAAATTTGTTATGCAAATTTGTTATGCATCAGTATAAAGAACTCAAGCAATGTCAAGGAAATCTAAACAGAGTTCGAGACATGACCTCAGAACTATGTCTAATTTTTGTATACAAATTTGATATGCAGCTTAAACTTACAGGTCATATTGTCCAGACATGAGTGCTAGTTCAGACAAGAAGCACCATCTTCTAGAGCCAGAACTCCTACATTGTTAAAAATGAACTGTTGTATGAATATCTAAATAAATAGAATACATAGTTGTATGCTTCTATTATGTTATATGAATGTCACCTTTAGATCATTACCATAAAATTGTGATCCCCAAAAGTCGATTTCCAAAATAAATATGGGTAAATTGCTGCAAGCAAAGTCGGCAACATGCCATCATGTCCATCAAATACCTGCAAATGATAAAATATCATGAACAATGAAATAAATTCAATAATTACGTACAAAAACAAATAATAACCCATAAAGTAGAATGATAGTCATGTTAGAAATGTACCAAGGAAAGTTCTTGATCTCGACACCTGAAATTAGAGAACCTCAGCACATTCATCCATTCATATTAAATTTTTATCACATTGTACTTATAATCAAATTAGTCACTAATTTTTCTACCATTAAAAAAGGTCTTCTTCCAGTTTTGCTCGTAAGATATGCACCCAATCCTGTAATTGGTACCTACAAAAGAAAGAATTGTTGTTCTAAAAAAATTAATATATAAATTTATGAACTAATCACGCAAAGAACTCTTAACGTGGATAGACCCGATCAAAATTTTCCTAATACTACTTGAGAAAATCTAGCAGCCAACAAAGTTTCACTTGCATAGAAAAAGATTGCATTGACTTCCCCAAATTGTTGACCCACCATTAAGCCAACACCAACCTGAGTGTTACAAATAACACAAGCACTCAAATGTAAAATTCAATCTCTGGGATTCAGAGCAAGCTGCAGGTATCTCATGAAAGAGACTAAAGAAGCAATGGTGAATCAAGCAACAAAGATGGCTTCGTTAGAGGATGCAAATAAATTTTTTTTCTCGTGGAAGAAAAAGAGGCAGAAGTAGTGGACGTTTTGATAGTAGCTACCAATGACCCAGATTGAACTACAAAGGTGAGAATCTAAACCTGAAGCAATGCTATTATTATAAGAAATTGGTCATATTGAAATTTTTTGTCGCCTTAAGAGAAACAAGCTAAGCTAGCTCAAGAGAAAGATAATGATGGAATTCTCTCTTGTTATATTGCTAAAGAAAGTTAGGTAGCAAACTAAGTTTGGTTTGATTATTCTCTGTCTGAGAGCATTCATCACTCATGGATGGGTATTTATTAGGTTCTAATGGTCCCTTGCGTGTGCAGGTAAGGAGTGCTTCATGCAAATGGAAATGGACCTTTTATGTTGGTATTCTAATTAAATAAATCCTTTTTATTTTGCTATGAAATGTAAGAATGCCATTATTCTTTTCTGTATATACAAATGGAACATGGTTCTTAGGATTATATTTAGAAAAGAGGAATATTGTAGGGGAGGTCTGAAAGGGAAAAGGAAAATCCAACACAGCCTGAAATAAAGATTTGGGTATCATAAAATATGCACATCTAGCATTACTCTGTATCATTAATATATTTACACTTGTAGGGAGCAAACAAATATGTTTACCAAGAGACACTTCCAATATGTTTTGTGCAAATGTGAGAAAACCAAGATTTACAAGTCATGTAAATGAAAAAAAATGTTGTCACTCAAATATATAAGGCATTTTGACTACAAAATATAATATTGATGCATCTAATAAGAAAAGAAACCATGCTACTTATTTGATGCCTTGGCTCTATAGTCCGCTTCAACACTTCAATCGAGCCAGGAATTTATACTCAACTTAAAAAATGCACTATTGGTCAATTGATGGGTAGTAAAACAAGGTATACTTATACTTAGTTTTCTTGAAGCTTGCTTGCCTTGAAGTCTGAATTTCTTCCAAGTCATTAATTTTTGAGAGGGGAAACAAGCGACATATATAGTAATTATGTAGTGGAGTACATGATATTTACTTGCATCCACCCCCATAATATTAGGATCATGCTTGTTTGTCAGGCTTCATTACACTCCATATTAATTCTTGCCTAAACGTTTGGAATATTGACGCTTCTTCAAACGATAAGTTAAATCACGGCTTATACAAATTTAGTACTTTTTGTACTTCCTTTGTTTTCTTATGAGTGCACATAACAATTATAGGTAGAATTTCTTCCTATTACTTTGCATTCTGGTGGTTAAAGAAAGCATGGAGAATTAATGGTAATTCATGTTAAGTTTTGTCGTGATGGATGGATTGAAGGAATGCTATAGTTAAAATAGCATATCTATGCCAGTTTGGATGTTAACATGGCATCTACATA
This sequence comes from Iris pallida, assembly GCA_029216955.1. Taxonomy (NCBI): domain Eukaryota; kingdom Viridiplantae; phylum Streptophyta; class Magnoliopsida; order Asparagales; family Iridaceae; genus Iris; species Iris pallida. The sequence goes on from JANAVB010044216.1 coordinate 560,180, forward strand.
TTTTAGCTCTATCTTGATGCTCAATATGTTGCATCATAATATATAGTGAATTATTTTGGATAATATAATTTATTTGTTGTCCCCATCTTATTCTGAATATCCAAAACTTATGCACAATATATAAGACAATATTTCGAAATCAGGGTTTCTTAATTGACGACTAGAAGCCATAATCCGATATCAAATTGATGAAAATTGGGAACTTTCATCATTTTGGATGAGTCAGAGATCTACAAGCCCTAATTCTACAGATCTCTCTTGTAATTCATCCAACAAATACCTAATTAAAATTCCAACTCTAAAGAATTAAAGCCCTAATTCATCCAATCAAATACCTAATTAAATCCCTCAATCATCTAACAAAATACTAAATGAAAGTCCTAACCAAAAACTCGTCGGGAAATAGAAAGAACAAACGGGAGAGAGATTCAACCTGCCTCGCGATCTCGTCGGAAAGGTTTGCGATCTCGTCGAGATGGCTTGTGAACTCCACATGATCGACTGCAAACTCATCGGGGCAGAGGGGAAATTATTTCAAGGAAAAGAAATGAGGTTTTTTTTGGAAAAAAAAAGGGGGAAATTATTTGAAGGAAAAAAAGAGTGTTTTTTGAAAGAAAGGGGTGAAATTAATTGAGGAATAGAGGGTTTTGGAACACTTTCCTACTAAGGCTGTATTTGATTGGGCTTTTTTTCATGAAAAATATTTTCATCACAAATTTACCACCAATTGTAGTGTTTGACAGCTCATATTTTCCATGAAATTATTTTTCAAAAGACTATCATTTTTCATATTTTCTTCTAAAATGGTGAAAAATGAAACTTGACCAACCCATAGAAAAATATCATTTTTTATGGAAAATAACTATTTTTCGTGGAAAATAATGACAATCAAACACCCAAATTAAGTTTTCCACGGAATTTTTTAAAATTCTATGGAAATTGTTTTACTAGGAAAATAATTTTATGGAATTATTTTCTTTTCCACATTTTCCACCTTGCAATCAAACACACCCTAAGCACATGAGATGTACATGTGTGGCATCCTTAATTTAGAACGTATTTGGAACGCTATTAAAGCATACCTATGTAATAATAAAAAATTAAAATTAAAATGAAATATATCAGGAATACTTTTTTTTGATCTGGAACGCTTTTATTCCGTTGCAACACCTAGGTAAGAAAATAAATGTTCAAGATAAAAAATGTGTGGTGTTCCAAATGATCATTTTGGTGTAGTGTTTAGGCGAGAAATGCAACTTTAGGCGATAATATTTTGTTTAGTAGTCTTAAATTAGTATTCCCCTCTACTTTAGACGAGAAATTTTTTCCTAATCGTCTTAGTTTTCTCTTGCAAAGAATTTTTTGAGTCGTCCAAACTAATTAATAGTCGCTAAAGAGTCACAATTATTTTCTAAAATTCGAAGAACTTTAGATGACAACAATAATTTTTTTAGTTGCTAAAGATTAGTTTGGGCGACTAAATTTTTTTTTTGTCGTTCCAGATTTTGTGGCCTAAAGCCTCTATTCTTGTAGTGAATTATGAGAAAATAATTTAGGCCCGATAGTTATGCGCAGAAGAAAAAATATTAGGGAGTTTAGGCTATGGGTTTTATAAATATTGGACACGAGTTTTGTAAATTTATATATTTTCACGCCAAATATGCTATAGTCTATTTTTTTATCATGTAGAATAAAAACTTACGCTGCTTCTCATAGGATTCGAACATGAGATCTTCTTTAACATATATGTTATAGATTCTACAGCATTCAGGAAATGCTATAGATAGATATTTTTATAGCACTGCAGAAAGAACGCTATTGTTGATAACATTCTATAGCGGGGACACTTGAACGCTATAGAAAAACTGCTATTGTAGGACATATTTGTTGTAGTGTTTAACTAACTAGGGTTATCACAAGCCTAGTTACTAACAAGACGCTAAGAGATTTCCAAGTCCAGTTACCCGCCTGCTACTACCGGAGTGACCCCAGCAAAAGAAAACAAGTATAACAGACACACTGAAGTAAGATACATGTGTCCTAAGGAGGTGCCCCACTCGATGGTGAGCTGAAAATATGTTCATCATGACAGATAGCTCCAAATCCCATGTGTATATATATATATATATATATATATATATATATATATATATATATAAGGCCAGGATCAAACAGGCAACAGGTAACTAGAAAAGTCTCTTCATGAACTACTTGATCAATCTAGTCATTAATCCTAGCCTGATTCAGTATGAATCCCTGACCGTGATCATCAGGAATCCATGCCTTAGACATGATGCAATACAGTACATGTAGCTTGTACAAACACACTTAAGAGAAACACCCACGGTGTCCAAATCATTCATTACTTGTAAGCCAATAAAACTGTCACAACAGCATTCATGGTTTATGTCATGTCATATTACTTGTTATATTACTAGCCTGGAGTGCACCACGACGGGTCACTATCATGCTAAGGGTACTTGTTAGGGGTGCGCCACGACGGGCCACAATCATGTTGAGCAAAGAAGTGACGTGTGACTTGAGTGCACCGTAACGAATCACTATCGTGTTAAGCAAAGAAGAAAGACATATTATGAGTGCACCACAACGGGTCACTATCATGTTAAGCAAAGAAGAAAGACATACATTATGAGTGCACCACAACGGGACACTATCATGTAAAGCAAAGAAAGACATGGATCATGAGTGCACGACAACGAGTCACTATCATGTTGAGCAAAGAAAGACATGGATAATGAGTGCACCACAACGGGTCACTATAAGGAAATTATAAACATGGCATAAATTATAAAGCACAATAAATCCAGAAAAGCATGGAAACACATATCATATCACATAAGAAATATTCGAAAGGAAAGACATATCCTGACATGTGAGAAGGGATAAGTAAAAGTAACTAATTGGCATAAAAATAATAATTGAATCTGTGCTAGTGTTAGGTGCACAAAGGGTGTACAATCATTTTCTAACTGTACAAAGTCATCTAATCATGAAAAGAATTTATTACAGTCGAAGGAAATCTCAAAAACGTCCAGTACAGAAAACATGCCAAAAAGATCAAAACTATAATTGAAATTATAGCATATAAACTCTGATTAAAGTGAAACAATAATGTTCTTGAAGGCAAGACAAAGATCTACAACTTTCATGTTTTGAGTTTTTCAAGATTTTAGCTACAAAACAGCTCAAAGAGGCAAAAATAGTCATTTGGAGTGACCTGCGCGCAAATTGCGCGAGCAAACTGCCCACGGTGCATGTTGCGCGCGGCACGCAAGTTGCGCATTACGCACGGGCAAAAACGCCCACGGCGCACGTTGCGCGCAAGCACGGCAGAAAATTGCGCGGGCGCGCGGCGCACAAGTTGTGCATTGCGCACGAGCAAAAATGCCTACGGCGCACGTTGCGCACAAACACGACGCACAGACGCGGCGGCGACTAAAATACTGCGCGCGACACTGTTTATCTTCCCGACATCACCAAAAGGTGTGGGGAACCCATGAACAAGAAAATAGCATAACTAATTCAAAATAAATCGAAATCAAGTGGTTCAAAAGCCAAAATTGGGTAGAATTGAATTTCCTACAACATGGAACCATTAGATTTCAAAAATATCAAACTTTAAGAGATCAAAACCAAGAAAAACAAAAAAAATCTTAAAACTTAGATCTACAAAAATATAACCATCAAAATCAAAATCTCCAAGTTCTAAAGTGGCTTAGAATCATGAAAGAAAGAGAATAGAACAAACAAAAATGACATAGTTCAAGATTTGGCAAGATGTACTTGCCTAGGTTTTGGAGGAGGAGCAAATGGAGAAGAAGAAGACGAAAAGTAAATGAAGAATGGAGGAGAGAGAGAGAGAGAGAGAAGTTGGTTTTTATATAAAACCCTTCGCATCTCAACCCAACCCAAACCAACTCATGCCAAGTTGAACGAAAGCAAAATAAACCAAGTTAAAATTAAACCAAAGCAAGGCTAAGAAAGACAAGTCAAAATACGGGTCACCTGACGAAGGCCAGAATTCTGTATACATAAACTAAAAATATGTATAACAGAAAATGGGAGTGACATGCATGCCGTCGGTATACAATGGTACACTGGTGATATGTCGGTCAAGGAGAAAATCTATAAGTTGGAAAAAATTTAAAGCGTTCCGAAAATCAAGAAAATATAAAACACAGTACAAAAATATGTATCCGTATATAAATACCGATACAGTGAGACGAGTGTCACATATTTGCACCAAGTCAGTAACAAACTAAATGATTAGTTATTTGCCAATAACTTACTGATTACAGAAATATTCACAACTAATTGATAGCTAACCACATGGATAATTAATAATAACTAATTAACCAATTAATTCAGCTCATTAGTAAATATTAGCATTAGCAAGTATAGATAATTAGTACATAACCATTAGTAACTATAATAACAGATAACATAAATTAGTTAGCAAAATAAAGGGTTGACAAAACTTGAGAATTTTAAAAAAATAATAATACTTGATATTTATTTAAAAGAACTCCTTTTTGGTACAAGAAAGAAATAAATTTTAAAAAAACAAATCCATTATCAAGCTTTATTAAAAGATACTCTTCCAAAATTAATAATTAAAAAAAATGATTCCAAAATACACAAATTTTGGATGTAGGGAGTTACAAATCTACCCCCCTACAAAAATTTCGTCCTCGAAATTTCAAATGACATAATAAACACAATTAAAATTAACAAAATACAAAATTAGAAAATGATTAAAATTGGTTGAGCAACGACTAGTATAATCAAAATGATCTAGAGTGATCAAACTTAAAATTTAGACAAAATTATAGTACTCAATTGATACATCAGAATGAGATTCTAATAAAATTTATGACTTGAGTCCAATAAAACTGTTTAAGCATAACTATTGCGTATACGACTAAAATTTAAATCCTTTAACCATGATTACTGACACCCAGTATAATTGAGTACTGACATCCACACAGTTTTTCATGTGCAGGCACAGGTAGAAGCTCGTTGGCGCGGAGCTCGCTTGGATGCGTCGAGGCATGGAGTTTCCTTGGCGATTCGAGGTGTGCGGCCGCGTGGAGTCTGGACTTATACGGGACATAATGTATGGACATCGCCTATCTAAAGCTTCCGCTAGCCTACTCAAATTGTATTGAGAGATGAGAGAGAGCAGAGTGACTTGTAATGTGAGAAGAGTGAGCTTGAGTGATTGTAATCTTGGCCTTGCGCCACATTGTAATCTTTGTTTCAATATCAATAAAAGAGTATTCTGTATGACTTGTGTTTTGCTTCAAATTTCCGCTGCTATATCAATATTCTGCTTGGGACTTCTGTGCGATGACCCTGTCGCTTAGCCTGTAATCGGCCGTTATGGAACCCGTATTGCGTGAGCACAATTTAGGCTTACGCGGCATCACGCCTTAGCGAGGAGGATCGCTCCTACGGGAGCGGGGCGTGACAGGTTTAGCCCGCCCAAGTTGCACCCCTAATCATAATGGTTAGCTAGTTTTCTTCTAAATTGAGATGTGATATTTTCTACCAATATATTTGTGCGAAACAAACTACTTGCTTTTTAGTGTTTATCATTTTTGCCGTATAGAAAGTATAAACTATTTATGAAAGCAATGAACAATAAAGTTGTAACAAACGTGAACTAGTTTATTAAAATAAAAGATAAAGTTGCCGATACGAGACAACCTCGGGTTTATCTTTACAAAAATGCTTATTTTCAACTTGATATTCTCAAATATTTAAGTTTTTCAACTTGATACCCTAAACTTCAATATTATACAAATTACTATCCTAAACTATTGAATATTTACAAGTCGATACCTTCTATCACTTAGGGGTTAGTTTTTTCATCACAACAAACAAAAAGTGAAGTTTTTATGACAAAATAACCATAATATTCTTCTCCCACTAAGCTATGAGATAGAGTTTCTCTCTCTTCTTCCTTCTCTCTACCTTCCCCAAATCCAAACAAACCACAACCCTAATTTATTTTGTTCCATCACTCTTCTTCAACCTCACCTCCATCTTTCCTTATCAACACAAAATTCTAACACTAATTATTCTACTTTTTCACATAAAAGACAAAGAAAATGATGAGAGAAAGGGGAGGAAAGCTCGACGGAGAGGGGGATACAATGACGGTTGCGGTGGTCGGGCTCGAGCAGAATGAAGAAAATTAAAGTGGAGGCATTGATGACGACAGAGTTGGGGGTTAGTGGTGTAAGCCCCTGATTTTCAATTTTTTTTTTATTAGTGTTAATTAATTTTTAATGTTAATTATAGCCTTAAATAATTAATTAGATTTTTAGGAATTTTTCTAGAATTTTAAAATGATTTTTAAATGAGTTTTAAATACTAAAAATATCTATATGTAATTTTCTAAATTGTTTAAATATTATTTTGTAATTTTTAGAAATGTTTTAATATAGTTTTGTAATAAGTAGAATTATTTTTATATCAATTTGCAATTTTTAAAATTATTTTAATGTGGTTTTGTAATTTTTACAATTGTTTTCATAGCAGTTTGCAAATTATGAATTGTTTATGCAAATTATAATTTGCATTCAGTTAGGGTTGGGACCTAAATGCAATTACCTAAAACCTAGGGACTCTAGTGCAAAACCCTAACCTACCCCCGACGACTGCCCCGACCGACTCGCCGCCCTGCCCCCGCCTTTTCCGGCTGCCCGACCGACCTACGACCGCCCTAACCCCTCTATTTAAACCCCCGCAGCCCCCCGACCAAACCACCACCACCCCAACCCATCTCAGCCAACCGCCGCCCCCCTTCTTCCCCACTCTTTCCCGTCGGAACCCTAACTCCGACGATCACCACCCCCACCCCTACACAAACCCTCACGGCCAACCACCACCACCATCACGTCTGCCTCGACGAGCCGCGTCCAGCGCCACCCAAGCGCCGCCGTCCCGACGCCCCCAGCCGTCGATCGCCTCTTCGACAGCAGCCCGACTTCGGACACGTACGTGTCACTCCCTCCTCCCTTCGATTCGTGTCTCGTGTACACGAACACGGACTTGCCTGGTCCCGACGAACCTAATGGTAAGCTCGGACACGGCCAACTGGACTCGTGCGCATCGTGCACGCCTAGGACACAAGACTCCTGTGTCCCTAACTGTCAGGACACAGGGTTATATTTTTTTATATATTTTAATTAATTAGAAAACCTAAATAAATCTAAACCTAATCCTATCTCTAACATAGCGGGCCAACTGGCCCACTGGCCAGCGCGCAATCAATAAAATTCCCCCCCCCCCCCCCGCTCTGCTAGCCCGAGTTCGAGCCCCCCCCCTTTTTTGCTGCTGTTTCTTTTCTTTTTTCTTTTCCTTTTCTTTTTTTTATATATAATTATATATATATATATATATATATATATATATATATATATATATATATGTATACATATATTTGTATATATGTGTATATGTATTATTATACATACTATATTTAGGTATATATAGTTGCTGTTTTTTTTTATATATGTATATGTATGTATACTTCATTATTTATATGTATATATATATGTATTATGTATACATATATATTTATGTATATATATTTCTTTGTGTATATATATTATCATATATATACTATTATATGTATATGTATACATTAATTTTGTATATATATATATATATATATATATATATTATATATATATATATATATATATATATATATATATATATATATATATTATATAGTTAAGTATTTTCTTATATGTATGTATATATACATATTTGTATATATATATATAATAATATAGTTAAGCATTTTCCTATATATATAAATATTCCTATATTTATATATATATATATTATTTTCTATACGTATTTTATTTAGCTTAGTGTAAATTATTTATATAAAATAATGTTCATACTTTTATAGTTACTATGTAAAACTTTACCTTATTAAAATATTAATATTTATTTTGCATTTCTACCACTTAGTATTTTTTGTATATTTAAATTACTGCAACCATTTGGTGTCCAAGCCTAGCATGGGTATTTGGGCCCAAATGTGTTTTCACATATTCAAGACCTGTACAAGTCATATTGGACTTGATTCATGGCCTTGGGTCCTGTATTTGAACTTTGGTTCAAATTATATACATGGACAAAATACGCAGATAATTAATTATTGTGTGCATTGCTGTTTTTGATTTTCTAAAAATACTTAAAGTATTGCTAAAATTATGGAAAAATAGTTTTTAGATACTATGTTAAGTTAGTTAATTTAGTATAATTTTTGTAGTATTTAAATTACTGTTTTGCCCCTAGTTTGGCATATGAAACCAAAACTCATTTTCTGTATACTTAGGAAAACTGATTTTTATAAAATATTTGTACTGGTTAATAAATTCCAGAAAAATTATAATAAATTTCTATGATTAACAAGGATCACTTTAGTACTTTACTTTAAGAAAAACTAGGCTTTTTGTCCATCTCTAAAATTGTTAGAACACAATGATCTTTTGATTTATTTATTGATTAATTACGACTTGTAGCTTTTTGTGTTAATTGGAGTTTTAGTCGTGTTGAACCCCATTCCTCACTAGTGTAAAGACCCTAGGAAGTTAGTTAACATAGTGTGTCACCCCACATTGGTCTCCTATGCCAAGTCATCATTTTGGCTAGGTGCCCAGTCACAAGTCGTGTTTACAACAGTTAGTGTCTTAGTGTTTTAGCTTAGTGTAAAGCTAAGTTTATTGTATTTATTGCTACAGTGACGAGTTACCGGACATCTATAGCACATTTATCGCAGCTTGTTTTGCTTTGCTAGAGGCAAGTACTTTCTACGAACTTTACCTATTGTCACATAAATGAACTGCAAAACCCACCATGTTAAATGCTGATCATTGGGGTAGCAAGTTAAAACATTACATGTTGTACTTTCCATTACTACCATGCTCAGACAGTTTCTTTGTATCTCTCACATGATTAGAGTATGGGTTATGGAAAAAAACTGATAGTAGAGTACGTGATCATGCCCCCCCTATATAGTACCGAGCAAAGTTTTATTTTATATGTTACGGCGCCGTAGGCCTTACTTACCAAGGCAGATTTGTGCGTATGTACACCTCTCGCCCTATCACTTGTACGAAAGTACATTTTATTTACATTGTGCCTCAGTACATTGTATACCTATTGACCGATCACGTACCTGCTACAGTTTTAAATATTACATATACGTCTGTCTTTATGACATATGTATCCTTGCCATGATAGATTGTGTGATGCCATGTTTCCAGTTATTTCTTCTATGTTCATTGCCATGTTTCATATGCTAGTTTGCTAGAAAACAGTACTTGCTCCCGTCCTGACAGGATAACGTTGTAGGTATACTTACTGAGGAGGAGTTACTCTGCGACTCATACTATGGAGTTACTGCCGAGGACCCGGCTCTGCTTTACGAGGATGTTCCTGCGGGGAGACTCGTCTAGTTTGCTTAGCTACTTGGGATACTTAGTGTAGTCATGTATTAGACTCTATCATTTTGTAACTGGACATGTATCCAGTTTTACATTTCAGACTTGTACTTTGGACTTATTTCTATATATAAGACGACCTTTGTGTTTGGAGCATTTATGATTCTTCTTCACTTATAGAATTGTTAGCACATTTAGTCTTATCTTGTTATCTCTAGAACAGCTTACTGCGCTTTATCTTAAGCGTAGACTGGACATGGCTCGGCCCGGCCCAACAATTTGGGTAACGGGTCGTGACAAGTGGGGTGATGGTTTCTAGGAAGGAGAAAAATTGCAAGCAGTGTGGAGGAAAGTGAGAGAGACGATGATGATGATAGGGATGATGGTGGTGGTTCTATAGATTGTAGAGAGAACTCAATCCGAACAGATGAGGAAGGGATAGTGGCGGTGGTTGCTCCCTTTCCAAATGATTGGAGATAAAAGAGAAAAAAATAAAATAAATCCTATTTGGTATTTGGTGATTTCAATTTATACCAATAAAAAAGTCGGATGGATTGTTTGTTTTACATCTAATTTTTTTTACATAAAAGGTAATCACTAATTCATTATAATTAGAATTAAACTCACAAAAATATCTTTTTTTGGCATCTAATTAGATATAATTATAACTTGACGACTAATTAGAAACTCAGAAAAAAGAGGGTAGTAACTTGCCATTTTCTTTGCAACCTAACCTCTACTTGAAGCTAAAAAGACCATGACAACCGTTAGAAAGTTTATTATTTTTCCCTTGTATCAAATCTGAAAAGAGATGAACACAAAAAAAACCCAACAATTTAGGTATCCATGTAATTTTATTATTTTGGCATTACAAAATAAATACCATTTAATTAGTAAAAGAAAACAAATACTCTCAGAGTATGCTTGACAATTATAGAGTTAGCGGTTATGAGGTATTTTTACAATAGAGTGATTATGAGGGGGTCCGATTTTGGGCGATTTTTAAATAGCAATTTTTAAATCGATCCAATCCATGCTTGGTAATTCACTAATGAGTTTTATGAATTTTTTTTTACACGGATAGAATTAAAAGAGAAGGATATTAGTAGTTATAATTATATATTTATGGTGATGATATAAATGGAATAAATTAATAAAATCGTTCAAAATCTACCAATTTGGGGTGTTATAAAGTCAACCAAAATTACATTACACCGATTTTGAAGAATTTTTGACCTGATCAAAATCAGTGCATTAAAAAATATTAGGCTAATTCTAAAGGCACTCCAAGTTTTTACTTGGGACTAACCAATTAGGACCGCCAACAAAGTTGGCAGTCTTAACATTAAAGAGGACTGCCAATTTCGTTCACAGTCTATCTTAATATTCATTTTTTTTAGGACTGCCAACTTTGTTGACAGTCCTACTTTTATATTAGGACTGCCAAGTCCTAGGATTGGGCTACTCCCAAGTAAAAATTGGAGTGCCTTTATAATTAGCCAAAAATTAAAAAACAAAGATTTTCATAAACGGACGATTTAAAAACACTCTAGAACCGGTGAAAACTTAATTACCAAGTAGGATTGAGGGTTAAGAGAGTTAAGTGAGGAAGAAATAAAACCATGCTTGGTTTGAGGATAAGGGTTTAGGAGGGAGGGTTACAGAGGGTTAAGTGAGGGTTTATTTTACCCTTTTCGGAGGGTTAACGAGGGGGATTGGGAATTTTTATTTAAAAAGTCATAAATATCCCTTATTTGTATTATAAAAAATTATGATTTTTTTCCTCCATTTTTACTTGTTTTCAACATATTGCTCCGTAGCTTCCTAATTTGTGAAGCTATTTTAACAAGTTCTAATTAAAATTTTAATCAAATTTAATTTTATGACATACGTAATAAGGTTATTTTGGTAACTATCATATTTTTATTAATCTCCTTCTCACTCACAACCTCCAATCCAAGTAAGAGTTATTAAACACCCTCCACTTAACTCTCCCTCCAATCCAAATAAAATTGCATGTATTGACTCTACCCTCCTCGCTTAACTCACCCTCATTTAACCCCACAACTCTGATTATTTATTTTTTCCCCCTCAATCCAAGCATACCCTTAGGGTGTGTTTGATTGCAAGGTGGAAAATATGTGGAAAAGAAATTAATTCCATGGAAATATTTTCCTAAGAAAAAAATTCTATGAAATTTTAAAAATTTTTCCATGGAAAACTTAATTTGGGTGTTTGATTGTCATTATTTTCCACGAAAAATCGTTATTTTCCATGGAAAATGATATTTTTCTATGAGTTGGACAAGTTTCATTTTCCACCATTTTAGAAGAAGATATGAAAAATGATAGTTTTTTGGAAAATAATTCTATGGAAAATATAAGCTATCAAATACTACAATTGGTGGAAAATTTGTGATGAAAATATTTTTCATGGAAAAAAAAACCCAATCAAACACAACCTTAGGAAAAAAAAAAAAAAAAAACTCCGAGAGAAGACCGAGGACGGCAGTCAAATGAAACATACGTATGGTATATAACGTGGGAGAGGGGGAGAGGGACGAGAGTTACGGAATCCCCATTGTTAAATGCTTTAGATTTACTGGTGGATTCCCAAAAATAAATACTAAGAACAAAATCTGGCTCTGGGTCTGATTTCTTGAAAGGGAAAAAGAAGAAGAAGAAAATAAGATGGGTTGGGGGAAGCAGATGAGATCTGCTTTTGGTACCTCTTTCCTATGGCTTGTCATCTTGATCTACTTCACCCAGGTATTAGGTTATGCCTTCTTTCATATTTCATAGTTTTTTTTTGGGCGGTTTCCATATCACTATTTGATTGGTAGAAATTTCTACGTATTCTTTTGTTGCTACAAACAAAATTGTGTTGGTTTGGTCAAAATTTATGATCATGTACCATGATTTATACCATATTGTGTTGGTTTGTCAAAAAAATAAAAAATAAAAAAAATCCAACCCATTAATTTTAAGCTTTTATTTAGGATTTACAACCAAATCTTAGTATATAAACAAAGGAGTAGTCAAATAGATATCTGGAGGGAAAAAAAAATAACCATAGTATGTAGAGAAGGCTGGACTAGACATTGCAAGCTAGTTGCATTCACATACGGGATTAAAATGTCCCCTTTTCGCGTTTGTATGGTTGCATTCAGGCCCTTAAGACCAATTCAATGTCCATATAAAGGTTATCTTAACAAGGACAAACACACCTGTTATTGGTTCTTTGATCCCGAATCCTCTTGGATTTGCACAGGCATATTGGGTCGTCATAGGAAATCTTTAAAATATTACATGATTACATCCAAGCATAAGGTCCGAGTTTGTGAAGCCTGGAATGGTTTTAGTTACAAGTCTCTTTACTAATTAATTATGTGATTGCTTACTGGAAAACTGGAAGGAGTATAGTTTTTTTTTTTTCTCTAGCATCCTGTTCCTCTTTCCTTCTGATTTTGGTTTTTTTTAGGGGCACCACAACTTCTACTAGGGGGCAGCCCTTACTTAGGGGGCATCCCAAAAAGTGGAGATTTTACTAGGGGGCAGCCCAACCCCCCAAACTCTCATTTCCTCCCCAAACCCCAATTTCCTCTCTCTCTCCTCCAAAAGAAAAAAAAAGAGCTCTCTCTCCCTCTCCCAAAACCCTAGTCTCTTCTCCTCCACCACTCTAATCCTAATTCCTCCACCAAATTTCTTTCAAGAACACTCCTACATTCGACGAGATGACACGCAAGTCGAATAACACTCGTACATTGAATTAATATTTGTTTGCGATTCTAAAATTTCGACAAAAGTGCTAAAACGGAGGTCCAAACATCATTTTTTTGCGATTCTAAAATTTCGGAAGGCCGTCTAACAGTGAAGCGGTTACTTTCAGGCTCCTCGAAGATACGCTCGTTTTGGGACAAACGGAGCCTCGTTTCGACCTCACAGTCAAAAGTTATGGCCCTCCAAAGTTTCAACTGACCATAAAATGCAGGAGAATGACCATTCTCCGTGTAAATTAACACGGAGAATGGCATTCTCCGTGTTTCTAACACGGAGAATGGACATTCTCCGTTTTAATTTACACGGAGAATGGTCATTCAAGTGTTAAAACGCAGGAGAATGACCATTCTCCGTCTTAATTTACACGGAGAATGGCCATTCTCCGTGTAATTTAGCACGGAGAATAATCATTCTCCATGTTAATTTACACGGAGAATGCCATTCTCCTTGTTAGAAACACGGAGAATGTCATTCTCCGTGTTAATTTACACGGAGAATGGTCATTCTCCTGCGTTTTAACACTGGAATGACCATTCTCCGTGCTAAATTACACGGAGAATGGCCATTCTTCGTGCTAAAACACAGGAGAATGGTCATTTATATAACAACAAATTTCAATTAGGACTGCCAGCACCCTGGCAGTCCTAATTTAATGTTGGACTGCCAGGAGGGTGGCAGTCTTGATACTGGCCATTCTCCGTGAAAATTACACGGAGAATGGCTATTCTCCGTGCTAAATTATACGGAGAATGGTCATTCTCCGTGCTAAAACAACGGAGAATGACCATTTATATAACAACTTTCAATTATGACTGCCAGCACCCTGGCAGTCCTAATTCAATGTAGGACTGCCAGGGGGGTGGCAGTCCTGATACTGGATCTGATACTTTAACAAATTGGTATATTTTGCCACACATACTTGCACACAGGTAAACACATATAACACAGATGACACACATGTAAACACATAAATAGCACACAGGTAGACACATATAACACAGATAGCACACAGGTAGACACGTATAACATACTGAACTTCATATTTCACTGTATACAAAATTTACTCCATATAGATTAGTGGACTTCATATTTCACTATATACAAAAGTGGTCCTCCATATACAAAATGTCAAAATGTAAATATATCCATACTTAGTCGATTTCGACGTTGTAGTGGTCAGCAGGTAAGTCTCTTGGCTCCTCAAACTTTAACAACTTCTTACAATGGTTGATCTGATCAACGAAAGGTGTGGTCCAAGCGATGGCTTCGACCGGTGCTCTTTTGTACCAAACTGTTGAAGGTGGAGGAATCGGAGAATGAGCGATCATCTTTAGTATAATGAAGTGATCCCCGATCAGACCTATAGTACATAGGTTAGACACTCCATAGGTTAGTATAACGAAGTCAAAAGGACTGCCACATATGTGGCAGTCCCTCACATATATAGGACTGCCACATCCTTGGCAGTCCAAATCCATGAGTGGGACTGCCAGAGAAGTGGCAGTCCTCTGTGTCAAAATCCGATTTTCCATCCGAAATAAAGTTAAAGTGTAGTTACCATGAGGCCTTCCGATGCATCAAAGTGTTCTTCGGACGTTGTGGGAGGAGAGTATCCAGCATTTGATGGTCCGGGTTGTTCCATTTTCTATTTCTTTCTACATTAAACACAAAATTCAACTTTTATATGTAAAATTTAGGTTAAAACATTACACAAAAATAAATTCGACGACTTACAAATAAATGGGAGAAGTGATTGACACTATTATCTTTAACAAATTTAGGTGGGGGGACAATTTCACCCAGGTTAGGTTAGTTCTAGGTTTCTATGAGGAGGAGAAAAAAAGAGTGGAGGAAGAGAAGTAAAGAGTGGAGGAAGAGAAGAAATAAAAGAAGTTTGGCTTTTATAGTCAATTTTGGGCTGCCCCCTAGTAAAAAAAACCTATGGCAAACTTGTAATTTTTTCAAAAAAAATTGGGCTGCCCCCTAGTAGAAGTGGTGGTGCCCCTAAAAAAAACCCTGATTTTGAATACATTTTAGACGTTTAATTTCCTATGAGGTGCTAATTGCCTTTTGTATACTGTTGCAGGGTTTCAGATCCTTCGTATGGACTGCAGTTTCTTACCAGATGAAGGATATGCTGAAGCTCTCACCCTCAGCTTCACAGTTTGTGGTGTCTGTTGCATATTTCCCTTGGAGTATAAAGCCTTTTTATGGGTAGAAATTCATCTTAAGATTTTGATTTCTCAGTTTGCTTGTTTTTATCAACCAATTTGTTCACTATTAGAATTTCCAAGACACATAATATTAATCATAGCATGTCTACCTCTAATTTTTCCTGATAAAATAAGGGCTTCTTTTGATCACATTGTTCTTGCACGCAAGATAGTACTTTTATATACATGAGATTTATTGTTAACTTATACAAGTATTTTAACATAAAAGGTTAAATCCGTTTGAAGTTTGATATTTTAAAGCAATTTATTGCAGCTGCAGTTTTATATAGTGTAAAAACTACATTGAGATCATTGGGATGCTTCATTGATGTGGTTTGAGTACTTACGTATAGGAAACCTTCCTCGTACAACTCTACGATATGGTACTAAAGTAGAGTTATGTGACATGTGCAACTTGTTACATAAATCGGAAACAGAACACACTACTACAACAAGGCTGGTTTCACTTGAATGCCCTGAACTATTGCTCTTTTTGAAGTTGGTACTAACAACGGACGACGAAAGACATAGTTATATTTATAGTAATAAATCATGTGCTCTTTCTTTTTATCAAGAAAGAGCAATACCCCGTTGGCTGCACGCCACCTCCACCTATCTTGCCTGCACAAAATAGGGACTGCAACTGTCCAACTGGCCAAGCTAGGGGCATCACCGCCCGCCACTCTGCAGGCTGCCATTTCAGGTAGGGGCTGGGGATCTACGAGGCAGAAGGGAGAGTGGGGGAAACGGAGAGGCAGTAGGCCGTGGGTTGTCAGCGACAGGGGTAGGGGTGGGGGTGGGCAAGGTAGGGGTAGCTTATATAATGACTTTTGGTTAGGCTTAGGAGGAAGAAGAAGACGATTTTTATGAAAACAAAGAGAAGTTCTTTATCTTTGTTTATGGGCAAAAATTATCCTAAATACTCGCATTATTAAATACGATGGAAGACAGAGTGGATGTAACTTGATTGATTTTTTAAAGTTGAGGATATTTACTTGACAAAAACAGTTGGGGGTAACAAAAAAGGTGATAGCTCAGGATATTTAAATGGAAATTAATCCAACGACAACGGTCTTTATCCTAAGTTTCTGAGGAAAAGAAGACACTAGTAATACTGTGAAGTCCGGAGTACAATCACGAGTAGAAACATGCAAAAACTAGCAGAGGTGATCTTTACATGACCCAAGAGAGAGCAACAGTTGTAGACAGGTCGATCCATCAGGTGGTACAACCAGAAGCAGAGAGATGAGGTTATGAGTATGCACGACTGAAAATTGCAGAGATCAAGGCACGAGGATGCACAACCTTAAATAGTAGCGATTAACACACGACAACACACAACCATAAATAGTAGAGTTGGGTAGAGATTGGTGCCACAATACATTGTCAACATTCCCCCTCAAGTTGTAAATGACAAAATATTCAACTTGGATGTAGAAATTTTTTCGACGTACATATGAGTAACAAAATGCGCATATACAAACAACAATAGAAATTGTAGAATAACGAAGCAGTGCATCTCCTGGAGGAGAGGCACATAAACACAGTAGACCGAAGCGGTTCACTTCATGGAGTAGAGGCTCAAAATGAAGGTAACTGTAGTCGACCAAAGTAATAGAAACAAGTCGTTGACACTTGACACCATATTTGCGAAGAAAAGTAATATACGATGCCAATATAGAACTCATCTTATATGTTGGCTGGGGCTAGGGGTGGCGCCTTCTTTTAAGATCTAAGACTTTGGGGAGTGGGTGGATATTGGGTTATGGGTTATGCTAATGGGTTATGGGTGAGTATTGGGTTTGGTGAAGACGGTGAAATGGTAATTTGGAGATGATGGATTTCGATTTTGGGATTGGGGAAGAAGATAAGGTTTCGGGTTTTTGAAATCGGGTAGGGTTTTGTTTTTGTGAAAAATTATTTTGTTGGAATGTAGAGAGCTATTCCAATAAGAACCATATTCTGAATCTTTTGATACTATGTAGAAAACTAAATTAGGTTTGTTTGGACTCTTCATAGATGTGGTTAGAGTACATATACATAGGAGGTGAACCTTGTTATACAACTCTATCCAATGAGGGACTAAACTAGACTACACAAGAACTCTAACATAGATATATAGATTCATAGTTCATAATCGGGCTTTCTGTAGGACATGATACATATTGTGACTGTTACAGATATGGTTATTTCTAGGGCATATTTTCTGTTGGAAAATGCTAAGTTTACTACCAAATATTTACAACTTTCTTACAACCCACCCCCACCCCCGCTAACATGGTCCCACCCGGTCTCACTCGGTCCTCCCTCTCCCCCAATCAATGGATGCCACGTAGGCGGTTGTAAAGCTTACAACCAAAATTGATTGTAAGCATAGCATTTCCCCTTTTCTGTCTAATATTGACCTTTCTAGATAACTCCAGAATGAAAAATATATAACTTTTTTTTAGAATAAATGCCAATTTTTCCTATCCTGATCGGGTTTCGAACCAAAGACTTCCCTTCCCCGAACAAAGGCCCCAACCTTGCACAACCTTGGGCTGAAAGTCGAGATTACAGGTAAAACTCTGTAGGGAAGGTTGAGGAACAACATACTTCAACCACAGCTTGCGTTTTAAAGAATTTAGGAAGTCATAGTAAACAAAACAATAGTCCATAGGCTTAAAGTTTAGCATGAACTCTCAAGACTTCTTCTGACCTGTAGATGGCCTTCTCCACCTTTAAGTGTTTTCATTGCAATCACCAAGATCTTCCAGGATCAGTGATGGTAGGGAGAACCATGATGCGGCCGTTTTCGATGTTCAAATCAGAATTCCGGCATAATTTCAGTCATGGAACAAATTGGGTTCGGAAAAATTGGTACGGTTGGCCAAACCGTAATACTAGTTTGAGGTGGCGGAGTCTATTTTATGCTATTTCTGGAAGGATCTTTTGGCTTATGTTTAGTATTTCTTTTCTATAGTTTGTTTAGGAGTCTTTTTTACGCGTCCAACGAGTTAAGCAAACGATAGACAATTATGAACTGTTGGGACAACCGATTCGAGATCCAGAAACACTGTCACACGTGAGCAATGCCTGAGACCTCCCGAAAGAATGTCAAGTACCGGTGTGATAGAATCATCCGAGGAAGGCTCGTGTAGATCTAGTTCGAGCGAGGAGTTCGATGATCTCACTAGACGGGGTTCTAATGACAATTGTGGCGGTGACATTAGTGCCTAACCAACGAGACTATGATAGTTGATGTGGTGTCAGGGGACATGGTCGTTGTGGCGGGACGTGGTCGTTGTGGCGACTATGGGAGGAACAATTTTTGCGGTGGTAGAGATCGGTTCGACGACGACTTTGCTTATCAACGTAGCGGTCTTAGGAAAGGTCCATATGAGAGAGGAGGTAATTTCAAGTTGAAAGTCGACTTTCTGATCTTTCATGGCAATCTCGACATCGAGGAGTTCATGGATTGGTTGTCGGAGATTAACCGATTATTCGACTATACAGAGATTACGACAAATAATAAGGTAAAGTTGGTGGCCTGTCGATTGAAGTCAGGAGCAGCTTTTTGGTGGGATATAATGCAGGATAAGCGTAGGGGCAAGGAAAGAGACAAATCACCTTATGAGGGAAGATGCTAAGGAAGCTGAAGGCACGCTTCGTACCCAACGACTACGAGTAATACTTTTTTCATCAATATCATGGTATGTACGGGACAACGAAGCATCAATAAGTTTATCGCAGAATTCTTGCGTCTTGTCGAGCGGAACCATACGAAGACCAAAGGGTAGGAGGCATCTCGCTACATGAATGGACTCAAACTAGCGGTTCGAGATTGGATCAGAGCTTAGTGCATCCCTAACTCGACGAAGACCAGGAAATGAGTCTTGCAGGTCGAGCGATTACTCTAAGAACATTGGTAGTCAAGTGGCATATTGAAGTGACAATCGGAGACGGTGGAGCGGCCCAAGGCCAAAACAAAAAATGAAACATCCAAAGAGGATAGGGTGGCGAAGAATATGACTGGGAAGAAGTCTGTAGAGGCAACTACTCGACCCAACAACTCATATGCCAATCTTATTCTTGGCAAGTGTTTTAAGTGCAATCAATTAGGTCACCGCACGGTTGATTGCCTACGAAGAAAGCATGCGGCTTACGCTCATCGCGAGCCGTCCGACGAAGAGGTTGACAATGATATAAACTGTAGCCCCAGCAAATATGAGAAGGAAGAAGTGACTCTTGGTGCAGCACGAAAGATCATGTTATCATTGAGATTCAAAGATTTGACATAACAAGCTTTTTTGAACCCAATGTATTGCCAACGATAAGCGATTTAGGGTTGTGGTCAACGACGATAGCCAGGAAAACATCATCGATCGATAGATGGTTGGAGCCGCAGGTTTAATGTTGGAGGAGCACCTGGACCCGTACTTTATCGGATTGGTTCAGAAGGCGCCAAGGATTAGAGTGGTCAGCTGTGTCAAGTTCCTTTTTTTTATCGACACCTATTGAGACGATTTACTACGACGTTATGGATGCCCTTGACATTTGTAATATGTTGCTTGGACGGCCATGACAGTTCGATGTTAAGGCGAAGCACAAAGGACGCAACAACACATATCGGCTTGTGAAGGATGGGACAAAAGTATAAGATTACGCCTTTAAAGAAGAGTACCGGAACCAAAGAGGGGAATGTTTTTTTTTTCTCATTGACGATCTCTATGAAGGAAGCGAAAGCATAATTTAAGGAGTCTCGTGAGATGCATGCCTTGGTGGTGAAGGAAAGTATAAATGTCGGAGAGTCAACGAAGGGAAGAGCTATTCCAGTAGAGCTAGAGCCGGTCCTCCACGAGTTTTTGTGACATTCTTTCAGAGGAACTTCCTGGAGGAATGCTACCCATGCGCAACATCCAATAGTATATCAATTTCGTACACATGGAGAGTTTACCAAACTTGCCACATTATCTTATGAATTTGCAGGAGAACGAGATTCTTTGGGAGGAGGTTGATGACTTGTTGCAAAATGGGCACATTAGAGAGAGCATGAGTCTGTGAGCAGTTCCAACACTAATGACACCGAAGGACAACAATTGGCAGATGCGTGTTTACACTCGTGCGATCAACAAGATCACTGTTGGCTCCAAGTTTTTGACACCGTGACTGGATGATATGTTAGATCAGTCGTGGGATTGAAATCTTCTCCAAAATAGATATTTGAAGCAACTACTATAAAATATGCATCCGACTAGGAAACAAGTGGAAGATGGTGTTTAAGACATGGGATTGATTGTTCAAATAGACAATCATGTCGTTCGGGTTGTCCAATGTGTTGAGCACCTTCATGCATCTTATGACCCAAACACTACGACCTTTCATGTTGTGGTCTACTTAGATGACGTACTCATCTACAGCAAGAACCGTGATGAGCACTTGGAGCACTTAGAGGAGGGTTTTTGTTGTGTCGAAGCAAAATCAACTTTACATCAATTTGAAGAACTATGTTACTTTATGTCGTCAAAGTTTTTATTACTTTCCAGGTTTATTGTGGGTACGAGTGCCATCTATGTCGATAAAAAGAAGGTTCATACGATTCGGGAGTGACTGATATTGAAGACCGTAGTAGAGGTACGGAATTCCAAGGGTCGACGACGTTTTACCGACGGTTCATCCGAGATTTTAGTACCGTCATGGCGCCTATTACGAGTACATGAAGAAGGAAAAGTTTAATTGGAGAGAAAAAAACATCAACAAGTTTTGTAGTGATCAAGGAGAAGCTTTGTACGACACCTATCTTAGTTTTTCTCAATTTGGACAAACTCTTCGAAGTCGAGTGGAACGCGACGACTTTGGAACCGCACCAATTTTGGCAAACTCTTCGAAGTCGAAGGCGATGTCGGCGACATTGACATCGGTGCGTGATATCGCAAGAGAAGCGACCATGACTTTCTTAGGCGAGAAGCTTACCAATGTTTGAAGGAAGTGGTCAACCTACGACAATGAGTTCTATGTGGTGGTGCATGTGCTCAAGCATTGGAAGCACTATTTGGTTGGTAAGTAATTTGTGCTTTATTTTGACTATGAATCTCTTAAATATTTGAGTAGCCAAAACGTGTCAACAACGACATACATTCCAGGTAAAGCACATTTTTTTATAAATATCTGCGCAAGCTCGTATACAAAGGGAACTTCCAACTCGGTGGCCAACGCACTTTAGTGGGAGGGTTGCATTTTTAGCCACTCCCAAACAAGAGGTGGTCGAGTTGGAGTTTAGTAAGTAGCTTTACGCGAAAGATAAGACTTTGCGGAGGTATGGGAGCAACTTCGTCAAAAATAGGCTATTGACGACTTCCATATACACGACAGAATTTTGTTAAAAGGGGATCAACTTTGCATCCCTCGTATATCCTTGAGGAAGAAGTTGATTATGAAACTCCATGTTGACAACTTGGCGGCAGACTTGGGATATGACAAGACGATGTCGGCCTTCTTATCCACACGCTATAGCCACATTTGAGACAAGATGTTGGAAAGATTTTACAACAATGTCATATTTATCAAACTGTCAAACGGAAGGACAAAACACGAGTTTTTACACCTCGCTACTGGTCCCGAAAAATGTTTGGGAGGACTTATCCATGGATTTCATTTTGGGGCTATGGAGGATTCAACGGGGCTCCGATTCGGTGACTGGTTTTCAGAGATGACCCACTTCATATATTGCAAGAGGACACATATGCGGCACATGTGACAAAGTTCTTCTTCTAAAGTAGTGCGACAAGATATAAAATTCTTGAGCACATTATGATAGAGGCTTCGGAGCATGTTTGGATCAATATTGAAGTTCAATAGCACTCCTCACTGACATACGGACGGTCAAACAGAATCGGTCAATATGACTTTAGGTAACACGATAAGAAATATATGTGGAGAAAATCCAAAACAGTAGGATTTTCCTTGCACAAGAGGGATTCATTTACACTATCGCGGTTCATTCTACATGAAATATATTTTTTATTTCCTAATCACCTAAGCATGTTATTAATTTACATATTTTGCCAATGGGATCGAAAAAGAGTACAATAATGAAGAATTTGACAAATTAAAATCCAAGGAGTTTATGTTGAGGTTCAAGAATGACTATAGAAGGCTAATGAAAAGTACAAGTAAATGACGAACAAGTACCCTAAGCGTAAAATTTTCAACGTTGGTGACGCCGTCGTGGTGCAACCTTCAGAAGGAGAGAACTGGTAGGTCAATATGACAAGCTTTAACATTGGAGGTTTGGACCTTTCAAAGTGCTGCTAAAGATTAATGGCAATGCCTAAATCTTAAATTTACCAAGTTCGTCGACATTGAACATTGCGGACCTCTACAATCATCATGCAGATGTTGATGTACTTTGTCTACGTTGAGTTCTATACAAGTGGAGGGGTCTGACACAAATGTTTTGGATGTTCAAACTAGAATTTGGTCCGTCATCGGAATTCCGGCATTCCAGTCAAGAAACTCGGAATTAAGAGTGTGGACTAAATTTTGCACAAATTGGCACTAGAAAAAATCGGTATTCTGGTTGGCCAAACCGAAATACCGGGTCGAGGAGGCTGAGCCTATTTTAGGCTGTTTTTGGAAGGATCTATTGACCTATTTTTAGTAGTTCTTTTTCCTAGTTTATTTAGGAGTCGTTCTTAGTATTTAAGTTATCTTTTCTTATAAATAAATGTTACGTAGAAGACAATAAACAAGTTGATTGTTATTATTTTAGGTATCAGTAAGAGTTATTTCTCTTTTGTTTCTCTTGCGTGGGAATTGAAATGCCATACCTCATATCTTGGGTCGTTGGTTTCAGTGCAGTGTCATACTAGTAGCTGAAGACAAATTGAATAAACTAGATAATATAAGGCTACTGGATAAGACAGTGATTGTAATGTTATCTGTTTGTGAGTCGTATTGTTTTTTCTTTGTTTGCTGATATTCTTTTACCTCGTTTTTGCAGAATTCTATCAGATTGTTTCCCTATTAGACAGAAGAAGAGAAAACCATATTTGATTATTGCAACTATCCTCTCTCTTTTTCCGTGGCTTGTACTTGGTTTGAAAACTTCTCTAAGGAGTGCACGCAATCCACTTACCTTTCTCTTAACACTACAGAACTTGGGAACTGCCATGGCAGATGTTGTCATTGATGCAATGATTGCAGAGGCTGTTCGAGCTGAGAAGTATGCGAACATTCATGTTTCTTTCCTTTTTTTGGACCTCTAACATTCAGAGACTGACTTGAGAGTGTACTCTTTTGACCAGAGCAGAATTTTCTGGCGATCTCCAGTCCTTGTCATGGTCTACCATGGCTCTGGGAGGAATATTTGGGAGCTTGTTAGGAGGTTACACATTATCCAATTTAAGAATAGATACAATTTTCCTTCTTTTCTCTATACTTCCAATTATCCAGCTTGTATCATGTGCTTTAATCGAGGAAGCCCCCTCAGAAATTCTGAAGGTGGCAGATCAAAACCAATCGGAAGAGTCAGAAAAGGAAGTACATGCCTTTAGCAAGTCTTCTATTGAAACATCTGAATCTCAAACTACAAGGAGGCGAAAGGCCAGAAGCACAAAGGGTAAACAGAAAGCAATATCCATGAAATCTGAAACTTCAGTAGAAAAGCCCAGTTCACTACCTGCAAAATGGCATGAATCTCTGAAATCAGCAATCTATACTTTGTGTCGCGCATTTAGGCAGCCTATCATTATAAGGTAGCCACTGAGTTACCCTATACCTTGGTGTTTCTATTATTTTGTCTTTCCTGTTCTCTTAACTTCTTAGGCTATTACTTAGATTTTATTGCTATATTATTTGACTCGATAAAACGGCAGGCCCATGGCCTGGTTTTTCTTCTCGCACATTACAGTTCCGAATCTCTCAACAGCCATGTTCTATTACCAGACTGAAGTGCTGCATTTGGAAGCATCCTTTTTGGGGACTGCTCGTGTGATTGGGTGGTTCGGCCTAATGCTTGGTACATATACTTACAATCGTTATTTGAAGCGTATGAAGCTAAGAAAAATCCTCATGTAAGTTGCATTATGTTATTAACTTTCATTTTCTCTTTTTCTGTTCTTGTGTATTACGCTCCTACGGAAATCATCATCATCCAAGCCTTCTCCATCAGAATAGGGCCGGCTATGGAGCCAACTATGGAGCATAGGAAAGCTCCATACAAGATTTGACAAAATTTTACGACCGACTCTTGACTTGACGTTAATCCTATATGTTCGTGCGAAATTCCTAGCCAATGTGGTTATGAGCATGCTAGGGTCTTGCCATAAAACCTAGGTAGCTAGTTGGTAGGTTGGTAGACCCACCTTTTGGATTGCAGTTTAAGCTCATGCAGCTAAGGAACACTCTCCAAGTTCCCTTGGACTATAAAGAGTCTAGACGAAGTGGTAAGATGATACAATTTGCTATAGGAATTGCATTCATCTCTGTGACACATTACGCGAAGAGTGAAGGAATGACAATCCCATTACGCTTATCTAGAAAATAGTTAATAATACTTGCAATATTAGTGTTTGAAGTGAAAGATCTCTGGCCCAGTCCTCACGAAACCACCGTCCACATCAACCATTGAAGTTTTTTTGTATAAATTCTACAGTTCTCCATTATTTTCGAATAAGCCACTCTGAAGATTTCCAAGCCATACTTTTAAAGTCATATGGTACTATGTTATGTAGTTGGTGAAAGAACTCATACGACCCATTTTGTAATCAATACTTCAAAATCATATAATATAAATATATCAGAGTAGAAGAAAACAGATTGTATTTAATGGCAGCTTCCACAAGATGCTGTTGTATTCTAGAAGGTTATATTTATATGCATATCCTCACCGGAATATACACAGATAAAAGCACTTATTTCACTTTATCACTGGATTGCGAACTAATCCTTTTGATGAGAATGCCACTAGTCTTACTTACTCCTACTGCTTGAAAGAGAACTGTTTTTGGCCCAGAAGCTCATTCCCTAGTATTTGCATGCACAAGCTAGTAAACTGAAACCTATTTCATCAACTTACCTTTTCTCCCGAGTTCTCCCCCAAAATGTACCTGTGGAGTACAGTAAGTTTCGATGAGATAAGCTATGAACTACAGATCAAATCAGCCACATTTTGAGCAGTAGAAAAAGTAAATGCTGGAACTTCTCATGGCTTATAAGGCATATTGTGACAGTACTTGAATACTCTCCAGGATATAAGTATGAGGTAAAATGTAGACACAGTCGCCCAGATTCATGAAAAGCATCCTGTGTATTTCGCAGCAAAAGCTTCTGTTGAGAAGCATTAATTCACTATTAGGTGAATTTCTCACTTCCAATTTATTTAAAAATGCATATGTTACCGAGTACTTGTTCTCTTGCTATGTTCTCTATTCTTTAGCTCCTAATATAAAAGTTTTGCTTGACCTTGTAAATAATATTTTACCTTTCTACTGTTGTTCTATGTTTTGGAGTTTTTCTTGTTTATGGAATGCAAATCAAGTCTCTTATAAGCTGTAGACATGCAAGATTGAATTGATTCAATGAGTACATGAAATATCTGCAACTTCCCTTGTTTTGATCCATCCAGGTTCTAACTTGGGAAGTATCAGCATCCAACTATTTATTCTAGTTTATTCATCAAAACATCATCTCACTGGGAACAATAAGCTTGTATTATGTGCCCAGTCATTTGATTCAGATTTAGTTAGGAGAAGTAGATTGTGGTACACCTAGTGCACGTTGCTGCCTGTTAGTATTGCAGCATTATCTGTACTAAACAATCTCTTGCATTCCTGGAGTAATTCCAGAACTAGTTCTTGTTACACTCTTGAGAATTGCATACGAACTTTTTGTTTGACTTGGCATCCACAGGTTCGCACACATAGGTCTTGCCACCGTAAAGCTTCTGGATATCCTTTTGGTATCCCGATCAAGTACTCAGTTTGGCATACCAGATAACTACTTGGTGCTTGGGGGCTCAGCTGTGGGTGATGCAATCAATCAGTTCAAGTACTTCCACCTGCCTCCTTGTCTATTTTTTTCCTTTACATTCTGGCATTTAAGTTTGCTGAAATTACCTTTTTATTTTTAAGATTTAAATTGAATAACTTGCATGATGTTTGGTGGCTTAACTAGAGGTCATGCAATTAATAACTTAAACTGCTTAACTAGTTTTTTTTTAATTCTATCGGCCACTTTAGTTCCAACACTCTACTTGCCAGATTATAAATGAAAATCTGCCAGTTGCCTTGAACATATTGCCAAGAGGGAGAGCTAGAGAATATGATGCTGGGCTTTCTTGACATTGTGCATGAATAAACTCATGTCTTGTTTTATGCTAATCATTACAATACTTTCAGTCAAATGCATATCTTGTTTTATGACTCATTAGATAAAAAAATGTTCGCCTTTTAATTTATTAAGCCTGCTATTTGACGAATTTTAATTTTGCTAGTATCGGAAAAGAACTTCCTTTAGCTATTGTGCCAGTCCATCACGGCTTTGCTAAAAGAGAGTTAATCCAAGCAGATATCACAAGAAAGGACAAAAAAGAACTCTGACTACAAGCTAATAAAGCCCCTGGAATTAAAAGAACCATATCGATTTTTTTTTTCCTCCTTCCTTTTGGGTTCTTTCTGTCATGCAAATTTCTTGTTCACACTGATGATGATATAAGATTAACTCAAATTTTAATGAAGCATGTTGAATATACTGTTTTATTGTTTTCTTACATTTGTACCTTTCTGAAACACAGGTTAATGCCGTTCCTAATCCTGTCCGGGCAACTTTGTCCACCTGGAATTGAAGGAACTCTCTTCGCTCTCTTCATGTCCATAAACAACTTCGGCAACACTTTGAGCTCATTCTTTGGTGCTGCTTTGGCTTCGGCCCTGAATATTTCATCGGAGTCTTTTGATAACCTTCTCTATGGATTAACGGTGGAACTGTTCTGCACAATTATACCTGTGGGCTTCCTGTTCTTAATTCCAAAGGAAGCCACAGGACTGACATCACAGGAATAGCATACTACAAGTCGTCGTTTTGTTTTCTTTGCCTGTTGTTGAATCAGTAGTTACGTCAGAAAAAAGAAAAGAAACAAAGATTAGATGAGACGGAATTATTTGCTTCCATTTTTCTCCTGGAAGCATTTATCGATCAAGTTTATTACAGAACCTTTTTTTTTTTTTTTTGTAGTTTATAGAAAAGCAATGGATACTGATCAAGGTTATAAATTCAGATGTTAAACTCTAGCAACGATGTCAAACTTACTTATTGCGGATATTTTACTGTAATGATATTCTCTAGCTATATACCTCCAATCTCAATTTCTCATTTCTTTGTTTTATTGTTTATATATGCTGCTGATATCGTATTAGTGTGTTTCCTTGAAACAAATTTTGATGTGATTTCACTTTGCTCACTAACCTTAGTTTGCTGATGCATCTCTGCTGCTTATGATCCATTTGCTGCGTGTTGAGGAAGTTGTAGTACTTACAAAGACATAAAATTATAAGTCCAAATTGTCAAAATTGAGTCTGCAAGTCCTTGCTTCACCCTTGGGACGTAAAGGCTAGTACAAATTTTCTCTACATCAACTCAAATTATCTAGAATGATTGAGGGGTGGCCTGGCGGGACGGTAAGGACTGTTGCTTGTGCACCATGGATGATGTCAAGTTGCGGAAACACTCTCTCTCTATATATATGGGGATAATAAGAAAATTATAAATATTGGGACAGGCATCCTTCTTGAATTTTTGATTATCCTTATATATTTGTATATATTTTTTCCATATGTACAATTTCTACAAAGTTAATAAGTAAATATGGTAGCTCAATGGTAAGTGGTAAGTTTACAACTTAGAGAAGTCTTGAGTTCAAAATTTTTGTGTGACTTTAATTGTAGATCTGTAACATGTTGCTAAGAAAGTATTTGGAGGCCTCGTTTGGTTCGCGGAATCATTGGAGAATCATTGGATTGGAAAAGTTGGAAAATGAAAGTAATTACTTTCCTATGTTTGGGTGTCAAAGGAATTGAGCATCAGTGGAAGAGAAATTAGGGAAGAAAGTAGGTCTGTCAATGGTAGTTTATTGGTCGGATATTGACATTACCATATCCGAACCATTAACTATCGGATATATCCGATAACTATCCGATATCCGATCGGAGAAGTTTTGGCTACCGTATCCGTTACCACTAATTTTAACGGATATCTGGTAATATTTGAACCAATAAGATTACTAAAAAATATATTTAAAAATGGAAGAAAAAAAAAATCAGAATCAGCAGTTTTGTCAAGAAAAAACAAATTTCCACATTGAAACGACAGATTTTGTCTAAAAACAACAGATTTTCACATTGAAATATCAGAGGCAGCAGATTTTCACATTGGAACATCATATTTTGTCAGATATATGTGCAGATTTTTACATTGAAATATCATGGCAGCAGATTTTCATGCATACATTGATTACATTTGCACCAAGAATTCTCCACACAAGCACATATAACTAATAGTCCCATGCATACATTGAATATATTTTAAATTTATTAAATAATTTAAATATTATTGGTTCGGATATTATTGGTCCAGATATGACACTTACCGTATCCGCATCCGATATCCGATAAATATCCGATATGATATTCGAATCCGTATCCGTGTCCGAAATTTCGAATATTTTCGGTTCAAATACGGATCGGATACGGATACAAATTTTCGGTCTACCATTGACAGGCCTAGGAGAAAGTGATTCCATATATCCAAGGAAGGAATCACTTTTCCACATTGAAATATTAACTTTTCTTTCCAAATTATTTGGCATTTTCAAATTCTGAAAAGAAAAATCAATACAAATTATAGCCAAGAGATTTCCTTTCCCTTCCATTCGGCCCCAATTTTTTTTTTTTATAGCTTTTTAGACACGTGACCTCAAATATCAGATGTTTGAATTCTTACATTTTAGCAAACGCAACTACTTGTGGTAATAAAATGTAGGCTATCCAATTGGAATACGGAAAGAATAGAAACTTCCATGTATGTCTCTGTGTGTGTGTTCAGTCTGTTGACAGGAGAAGGCAAAGTTGGACCGACAAGAATGTACGTATACTTGGGACACAAGTCAGATAAGCATGTACTTGTGTTTCTTATAAATTCTGCACGCATGCACTACTCTTGCATGTTCAATATCATACAATTAACAGAGAGAGCATTAAAATGGAAGGACAACAACAACAGTACTCACTTTCCATGCTTGCAGTCGTAGCCTCCTCTTCGTCGCTGGCTCTGCTCTTCTTCTACTTGGGAGCGAGAGCGTTCTACTCGCTGTGGTGGAAGCCGAAGAGGCTAGAGAGGCAACTGGTCCGACAGGGCGTCAGGGGCAACCCATACAGGCTTCTCTACGGAGACCTGAAGGAGGAGGCGCAAGAATTCGCGGAAGCGTGGTCCCGTCCCATGGACCAACTCAGCCACAAGATCGTCCCGCGCGTCCTCCCCTTCGCCGACAAGATGGCGCAGAAATACGGTGAGAGTACGTTGCCCGCGGTTTGTGACTGTGGGCGTGGCTGCAGGCCACTTGACGGCCTTCC
Organism: Iris pallida; assembly: GCA_029216955.1. NCBI lineage: Eukaryota > Viridiplantae > Streptophyta > Magnoliopsida > Asparagales > Iridaceae > Iris > Iris pallida. The sequence continues at coordinate 590,269 of JANAVB010044216.1, forward strand.
ATTAGCCCGATGATAGCAGGAGAGGCCAATGGTTGGCTGCCACGTGGTCCTACGGTCACGTCTGCGGTTACAAATTACGGACAAAATATCATTTTCGTTACCGATTATATATGTTATATATATACTCGTGAATCAATTAATCTTGCAACATGAAAAAAATTTGCAGGCAAGTTGTGCCTAATTTGGGTAGGAACAACTCCGTACGTGGTGATACGCGAGTCGGAGATGGTCAGGGAGGTCTTGTCAAACAAGTCCGGGCAGTTGAGGAAGCCGCCGGTCAGCCCTCTGCTACAAAGCCTAACGAAGGGCCTGTCTAGCCTCGAAGGCCAAGAATGGGCCAACAGGAGGAGGATCATCACCCCGGCTTTCCATTTGGAGAAACTCAAGGTTCTCCCAGTATATGCACACACACACACACACACACACACACACACACACACACACACACACACACACACATATATATATATATATATATATATATATATATATATATATATATATATATATATATATATATCGTTACGTGAATCCAGTTCTTTAAGAGCATGTTACGATAAATATATAACTCTAAACCCTCGTTACTTGTAGGGAATGGTGCCTGCCTTTGCGACCAGCTGCAGTGATCTGATAAAGAGATGGGACGAGTTAGCGGGCACAGAAGGATCCTTCGAACTGGACGTTTGGCCCGAGTTTCAGAATCTCACAGGGGATGTCATTTCTCGAACCGCGTTCGGAAGTTGCTTCGAAGAAGGAAAGAAAATTCATCAGCTGCAGAAGGAGCAGACTGAACTGGCAATGGAGGCCGCTCGGGTTCCTTATATTCCAGGATTCAAGTAAAGTTACAACAATTTGCTTCTGAAACTATCAACCTTCTAGTAATTGTCAAGAGTCTAAATACGTATATATCAGACACCGTTTGGTTCACTGTAATATAATTGTAATCGCAATGTAATCAAATGAAAAAAAAGATTACATTACAGTGTACCAAACGAGAGCTCGAAGGAGAAGTGTACCAACGATTCTCATCCAGCACTTCATTTTTTCTATTTGATTATATTGCGATTACGATTATATTATAGTGTACTAAACGAGGCCTAATTTGCAGATACATTCCTACTGCGAAGAACAAGAGTAGATTGACGGTTGATAAAGAGATCAAATCTATATTAGGAGGCATGATCGACAAGAAGTTGCGATCGATGTCGGAAACCAAAGGATCGTCCGCTAACAACGATTTACTCGGACTGCTCGTGCAGCTCGCCAGCGAGAGCAATAACAAGATGCTGTCGATGGAGGACGTGATCGAGGAGTGCAAGCTGTTCTACTTCGCCGGCCAGGAGACGACTTCGACATGGCTGACATGGGTCGTGATTCTCCTGTCCATGCACCCAATCTGGCAGCAGAGAGCCCGCGAAGAAGTCTTGAGAACGTGCGGGAGAGATCGCGAACCGGATTTCGATTCGATGAGCCAACTCACGACGGTACGTACGTGCCACAACGATTACGTTACAGTGTACCAAACGAGGCCTTAATTCGATTGAAATTGCAGGTGACCATGATACTGTACGAAGTTTTGAGGTTGTATCCCCCCGTGGTCTCGTTGTTCTGCCAAACTTACGGCAAAATTAGACTAGGGGGCGTCCTGTCCGTTCCTGCGGGCGTCGGCCTCTTGATGCCGACGGTCCTTATCCACCACGATCCAGAATATTGGGGCGAAGACGCAGGAGAATTCAACCCGGAGAGGTTCTCGGAGGGCGTCTCCAAGGCATCAAAAGGGGGCAGGAACGGAGCGTTCTACCCGTTCGGATGGGGACCGAGGGTGTGTTTGGGGCAGAATTTTGCCATGATAGAAGCGAAGATGGCTCTCGCGACGATTCTCCAGCACTTCTCCTTCGAGCTCTCGCCCGCCTATGCTCATGCTCCCTACATAGCCATGACTCTTCAGCCACAACACGGAGCTCATGTTGTCCTGCATAGACTGTGAGATTAAGTTACAGAATCGAAGTTTTTCAATGGTGTGGTGTAAGAAATAAGAACAACTGTCATATTTCAGTATTTATATATATATATACTTATAATCCGTTATTATTTCTGTCGTAATTTGTTACATTCAAGCCAAAGTGCTTTCATTCTATGAGAAAGCAAAATCTGGAGAATGCCATTATAAATCAACTCCATTACTCGACACATTTCGATCACTCTGATCCATCGATCTGCTCCCAGGTCTGAAGTAGCATAAGAATGCACCAGAAAAGATCATTAATTATATCATTATTTGAACTCTCTGGTGAAGACAAACCGAGGTACACTACAGAAAAAAATTGCAAAGGGACGTTCCCGTCACTAAAATGACACATTCCGTCGCTAACAATAATAGAGACGGAACGACCATTATATATCGTTGTTTATTTATTTATTTATTTATTTTTATCGCTGACCAGTTGTTGTTCTGACCGACCAGAGACGAACATAGCAACAAAAATTCAGCGACGGAATAGCGATAGACATTTCGTCGCTACTCTAGCGGCGAAAATAGTGACCGACCCTGATATTTTTTGTGTGTAATCCGACAGTATATATAAGTCCCTCAATCTCCAGCAGTGTGCTTTCAGAGGACAAGAGCATCAGTGCAAAACTAAGCCGATATTCCAAGTCCAAATGCTTCTCTTGCTTATAAATTCATCCAAGAAAAATACAAACAGAAGATTAAAATGGAAGAACTTTAAAATCCCGTCCTTCTCTTCTCTTGCTTGTAAAATCATCATCCAACAAATATACACGAAGAGAAGAGTGAAATGGAAGGAGTGCAGTATAATTCTCTTTCCATGATTGTTCTTGTCGCTCTCTTCTTCTTCTTCTTCTACTTTGGAGCCAACTGAGGCGACAGGGGCATCAGCCATACAGGCTCCTCTACGGAGACACGAAGGAGACGATGCAAGCATTCAGCGATGCATGGTCGCGTCCTATGGGACCAACTCAATCACAGTAATTTCAAATTCTAGTCGAATCAATTAAACCTTCCAGTTTCACTAAATCAATCGCTTAAAAACTATGTAGGTGACGATGACAGTACTGTACGGAGTTTTACGGTTATACCCCTGTGTGGTCTCACGGCCCCGTCACGCCTACAAAGAAACCAAACCAGGGGACCTCATGACCATCCTGCTGGAGTCAATCTCATGTTACCCACAATCCTTATACACCATGATCCAGAATATTGGGGCGAAGACGCAGAAGAATTCAACCCGGAAAGACTTTGTTCTACGCAGAAAAAAGTTCATATATATCCCATTCTAATTAATATATATATATATATATATATATATATATATATATATATATATATATATATATATATTTGTTGTTGCAACTTATAAAGCAAAGACGAGGTATTAGAAATTTGTAAGCAATTACAACCCAAAAAGTGATAAGTACTTGGACATGAATTTGTAAACCTCCTATTCGCCAATATAAATGTTGGTCTACTTCTACATCTGATATATCATATAATCCTTTGAGCGTTTGAAAGGTACATGGTATAACATTCGTGTTGTCCTGGAATTGGTTCACGGGTATAACTAATTTTGTAGCTTCATGATATATCTATGGATTGGCCAGTTCCTATTTGGAAGGTCGTAATTTCTTAACCGCTGCAGTTTCTACTCCTGCGAATAGTTTAAGCCCATCCTTTAATTTTCATTTTGCAGACATATACTTTAAATTCCCTGCATGAGAGTTGTTTTTGACTAGTATACTAATAAAAAGAGTTGCATCACGAGGAGCTGCCAACATGGAAATTAATGTACGTATCGGACCAGGAGAGTTGTTTTGACCAGTATATACTAATGAAAAGAGTTGCCAACATAGAAATTAATGCGACAGGAAAAGACAAAACTGTGTGTTTTCAACCTGTTGAACCTTGATCTCCTAGACAAGGCAAGTTGGTCAAGAACAGCTAGCTAGCGCAGTCCGAAAGAGAAGATGTTTGAAACTTGGAAGCTAGAGCTAGAGCTTCTTCTCTAGCTTATAAATTCATCAACCGCGTACTCATGCTCTATTCTCATTCACTCCAACAAACAAATAGTTAAAGAGAGGATTTTAAGAATGGAAGGGCTCCAATATTCTTCTCTTTGCATGGATCATCATATAGTTGTAGCCGCCTCCGCGAAGTCAGTAGCTCTACTCTTCCTCTGCTTCACAGTGATGAAAGCATTCTACGCACTGTGGTGGAAGCCGAAATGGCTGGAGAAGCAACCGAGGCAGCAGGGCATCAGAGGCAACCCATACCGGCTCCTCCCTACGGAGACATGGAGGAGGAGAAGGAAGCTATGAAGGATGCATGGTCCCGTCCCATGGACCAACTCAACCACAAGATTGTGCACCGTGCCGTCCCTTTCGCCCACAAGATGGCTGCAAAATATGGTGCGTGCAAACATTTCTGAAACCAAAGCTTAAGACCAACCAATATGTTCTATAAGTTATGCATCATAGAGAACAACTTGAAGAAAAGCACAAAGTTCACCAATTAATTTTCAAATAATAGTTTTTTCTCTAACAAAAATAATTTTGCAGGCAAGTTGTGCTTACATTGGCAAGGAACAACTCCGCGTATTGTGGTATGGGACGCCGACATGGTGAAGGAGATCTTGTCCAACAAGTCCGGAGAGATGAGGAAGCCGAAAGTGAGCCCTCTCATAGAAATTCTAACAAAGGGTTTATCTAGCCTCCAAGGCGAAGAATGGGCCAAAAGGAGGAGGATCATCAAACCGGCTTTTCATCTAGAAAAATTGAAGGTACGTTATACGAACTAATTTCTTCGCTATATATGTTAAACAATACGTACACATGGATGAATTGATTGTAGGGAATGGTGCCTGCCTTTGCGACCAGCTGCATTCATCTCATAAAGAGATGGGAAGAGTTAGTCGAGATCGAAGGATTGTGCGAATTGGATGTTTGGTCCGAGTTTCAGAATCTTACAGGAGACGTCATTTCGAAAACAGCCTTCGGAAGTAGTTTTGAAGAAGGTCAGAGGATCTTCAAACTCCAGAAGGAACAGGCTGAATTGGTGATGGATGCTTTTCGGGTTCCTTATATTCCAGGATACAGGTATGTACGTTATTTGAATCTAAAATATTGTACTACATATGTTAACTCCTGACCAGCCTTCTAATTATAAAGATTCTAATTAAACCTCTGCTTTGCATGCAGATTCATTCCTACTGCAAAGAACAAGAGAAGAATGATGGTGGATAAAGAGATCAATTCTTTGTTAAGAGCAATAATTGACAAGAAGTTGAAAGCAGCACTGGAAACTACTGAAGGATCTGATCACAACAACAAAGATTTACTTGGGATGCTTCTGCAGGTCGCCAGTGAGAATAAGAGAGAGATAACAATGGAAGACGTAATAGAGGAGTGCAAATTGTTCTACTTCGCCGGTCAAGAAACCACCTCGACATGGCTGACCTGGACTGTGGTTCTCCTGTCCATGCATCCAATTTGGCAGCAGAGAGCCCGCGAAGAAGTCTTGCGAACATGTGGGGAAAACAAGCCCGACTTTGAATCCATAGGCAAACTTAAGACGGTATGTACATTAATTTCAAATTATCTAGATTCAATTAATTAAACCTTCTGGTTTCACTAAATCGATCACTTAAAAACTGTGTAGGTGACAATGATACTGTACGAAGTCTTAAGGTTATACCCCTCTTTGGTCTCTCAGCCCCGACACATCTACAGCGAAACCAAACTAGGGGATCTCACCATTCCTGCTGGTGTCAATCTCATGTTGCCCACAATCCTTATATACCACGATTCAGAATATTGGGGCGACGACGCAGAGGAATTCAACCCGGAAAGGTTCTCGAAGGGCGTTCCAAAGGCAAAAAAGGAGGCAAAAATGCATTTTACCCGTTCGGATGGGGACCAAGAATATGTTTGGGCCAAAATTTTGCCATGATAGAAGCAAAGATGGCTCTGGCAATGATTCTCCAACGCTTCTCTTTTGAGCTTTCACTCTCCTATTCTCGTGCTCCATACACAGTAATAACTCTTCAGCCACAACATGGAGCTCATGTCATCCTCCATCGACTATGAGATTACATCACATAAAGGTTGTTATAGGTCTTATGTAAGAAATATCATATTTCATGTAATTTCTTCTCATTGTTGCCAATAACCCTAGTCCACACTAGTAGGTTTAATAAGGACGGGGTTTAGACTAGGTACATTATTTTGTCATAAAATTACGTTAATGTATTGCTTGAGTATTGGATAACCTAAAAATACTTTTGTTAATATATACACGAGTTGTTGAATGGAGGAAAAGGAATCAAACCCCTGACACCATAAACAATTGGGATAAAGGGTTTGATGTTGTACTTTCATAGATATATACATATATTTATATATGTCAAAATGTAGCCTACCACTATAGGTTCATCAATACTGACGGGTGTGGTACTCATAAAAAGGGATAACAAAAAAATTTAGATAAGAAATCTTTCTCATTCACTTAATGTTCTACCATTAGCTGACATAACTTGCAAGCTAGTCAATGATTCAAATATGACGGAGGAGTTTATTATAAAAATAATATTATACAGGAATTTCCGAAAGTTGAGAAGTCTAATAGTAGTGGCAAATCTCTCTATCTAAATAGGCCTTCATGAAAAGTTGTGCATAAACAACAATTGATTTGGCGTGATGATCAATTTATATTTGATCACAATCTCATCCGTAATACCCAAACTTCATATTCCTACACAATTTATATTTGAAGCTCAAGACGTACCTAGATACTATAATATGCACATCTTGTTCACTTCTATTTAAGTATTGTTAGGGTGCAAGTGACAACCTGAATCAGTGTAATTAAACGGTATACCTCAAATAGATAGCAGAGTAACATTCTCCAACAATAAATCTAAGAGAGCTTTATGGAGAAAAAAAAGAAACCATTCAATAGAGTTGACATACAAAATGCTATTTTTTTAAAAAAAATCTTACATCTCAAAGGTAATTAGAAATATTTTGAAACAATATGAGAGTCTCATGAGCCCACACAGAAGGAAACACCACAACGACAACAATATTCTTAGTGGCAACAAGCAAATGACAAGTCATAATTAACCGAATAAATCGAAATAAAAAGACAAGCAAGCAAACCACAATATTTAACTTGGTCAAACTCAACCTTACTCTGTGGGAAAAGGGTAAAAATTACTTTATTGAATCAACAAAAGAGAGAATCTTAGAAAGATTTATGCACACAAATAGTAATGCAAAAACAATGTCCTTACGAACTTTTCATCGAGCTCTCGTATAATCTCTCTCTAGATTCCCTTAATGACAACACCAAAAACTGTCTTGACAACCTCCTTTAGCTTCAAATTCTCCACCAACCAACTCTAGGATTGGAGCAAACTAAAGAGATTGTTTGTTTAAGAAGATAATTAACATTGGCAAATCATTCTATCCAAATATGGTCTGAAATGAGAGTTGCACTGTATAAACAGCAGATTGCTCAAGTGCATTGGGGAAGATGGAGTATAGACACAAATTTATTGCGGTCTCATTTCAGATATTAACAGAAGAAGGCCATTGTCAACAAAATATGAAACATAGATCATTTTTCTAGTCAGGCATTCCTTGCTATAGAAAAAACTACATACCATACAAACTCAAACCAAAACTATCTGCCAGCTAGACAAGAGCTTGCCTAAGCTAGAATCCATTATCTTTGTTGATATGTCTGAAAGACCAATGTCTGTAACTTGAGCATCCTCTTGTCTTCCATAAAACCCTCCAACATCAGATACCCATCAATCATCGTTTGCAAGCCAAAATAGCCCTTCATGTCTTCATGATTCTGCACACCAAATTCTCATGTGTCTGAACCCCTTATTGGTTGGCGCCCAGTGCTCTCCCCTTCCCCTTCCTCTTCCCCTAAGTCTGCGACTACGTCTCTTGCTAGAAAAACACTCCCTGAGCCCCTTCCCTACATGTGCGCAAGTCATCTACAACCCTGATTCTCATTGCGATGTGTGTCTTTTCCAATCCAACGCACCCTAACTACTACTGTTTCCACTTACTTTAGGAACTTTTAGTCTACTATATAATAGGCTTCACCTCGAAAGTTTTACCTTCCCAAAAATATCCTTCACTAACCTTCAATATGTATTAAATTTGATAAGGATATCTGAGTAATTAAAAAATAATTAAATATGTGTAAAGGTATGCATGCAAAGTAGTCGATTTGGAAAATGATAGTTAATAAAACAAAGGTATGCATGCATGCAAAGTAGACAACTTGAAGAATAAAAGTTAATAAAGCATACATGCAAAGTAGGCACAAGAGCCAAAGAGACAAGAGATAAAGTAGGCAGTCAACCTTTCTTATTCGTGTCATATAACTTTTTTCAACTTTCAAGCTCCCACCTATTAAACCCCTAAGTCTCGAAATACGCGCACAACACATAAAAGAAAAAGAGAGAGAGAGAGAGAGCGCAATAATGTCTACCACCAGTGGCAGCTATAAGTTGTCATGTCTCGACCCCGCAGGATCGTTCGTCCTCGCTTTGATTACTGCAGAACCGTTCATCGTCACTTGGACGTGATGTCATGCAAGTCTAAGTTGCGCTTGCATAAGGCCAAGACCTGTACAATAACAAGATAGACAAGGTAGACAACATCGCAGCAGAACAAATAAGCAGATATTGAAGTAGAAAATAGAATTGAACACAATGGTAACATGAACAAATTCTCTTTATTAATATCTTTTGAACAGATTATAAGGCTCTCATTGTCTCTCTGATACATGCCATATCTGGCTTACAATCTCTCAGAAATTTTACATAAGTGCAATGATCATGTTCCATACATTACATCCATTTATATACAAAACTGACTCTTGCAACAGATGACCATCTCTTATATAGAAAACCATCTCTTTGCCTTCTCTTCTGATTTTTGGCTCCTAAGGATGAGGCTCGGGCTATCGCTTTTGACTATTTCGATGCATCTTGCACCTGCGTGCAAACTGGTGGTGGGTCAGTACGTTAACATACTGGTGATGTGAACAAAGGCTACATCATCCGAAATAATCACTAATTCATTTAATAAGAAAATATTTCTTATGATGTGATCTTGCTACTTTTATCTATGTTCATTTCATGCAGTACAGAGTCAGATTACTTCTTTTGAAAACTATTTCAAAAACCAACATTTTATATCTATTTATTTCAAGCACGATGACTATTCATTTCTTATGAAGTGCACAGTATTTCATGAACATAATCATTTCATTAGGGACTTAGCAATAACATAACATTTAGCATTCTTTCTTTTAGACAGATATGAGCAATGAATAATATAGTTCTGTATCTATATTTGGATAGCAGCATTTCATGTGAACCATCATATTCTCAGAAACAATTCATTATTTCATAACTAAAGCATAGAAGGCATCACTTATTCATTAATTCTTACCCATTGTCGCCGATCCGTCCATGTACAAGACAAGGATTAGAATAAACATAATATACTTAATATTGTTTCCTGTTCGTCTCTGCATTGTTAGCTCGTAACTAAACTTTACATATGCATGCCATCGATTAACAGCTGTGACTCAAGGCTCAGCTTGCACTAACACATGTCTATACCAGCAGTTGTGACTCATGGTTCAGCTCTGCACTGATAATACATATGCTAGAAGCTGCGGCTCAGGGTTCAGCTTTTCACTAATCGACACCTATCTATATAATGCTCCACAGGTCATTTCCTGTGATTAGCAGTTGGAACATACAAGCACATGTTATTAATAGACACGACACTCCCCAATCGCGAGGTCTCTTTTACCTCAGGGTGCCCAATCCCTCCATGGAGTGGTTCCCAGCGCCCCAGGAACCGGTCGAGAGACTATACCTTGTGCACAAGTTGTTCAGGCCCATGCATGAATGCAATCTATCAGATAAAATATCTATGATGCTACAGTTTATCGATAAGCAGACATTTTCATCTATTCTCCGTTCCATATCCATTCTTTCAAGCAACAAGTGCTTTTTATACGATTCGATCATCCCATACGATTCAGTCATTCCAGCAGACGATAAGAGACATAGTGAACATATCTACTTACGCAACATAGTAACATCTTGTTATTATTAAACATATATTTCTATTATCGATAGCATACAGTTCCGGGGTAGTAAGAGTTCTCTTCTTATTAAACATGACAAGGCTTATCTATTGAAGCAACATCGAACTCTAGCACGACATCATATTATCTTGTTTAGCATGGCAACATTTACATTCTTTTACGAGCATACAGATTCAGTTACCATATTGTTATTAACCAAAGCAATCATTCGAAAACACAAATTCTTATTAGACGTGAAAGAATCAGAAAACGAGTCTTCGTCCAGTGATCACCCAAATCAATCGTCTTCTGTTCCAGAGTTCAACAATCCGATCTTTCTGTTCATCTAGTGCCTTCGCGGAACGGGGCACTACATAAGTCAATCTGCACCATCTACTTCGAGGATCCAAAATTCATTGTCGATGACCTCCCGTCCATCCAAACAGTATAAAATACGTGCAACGCACATGCATATATAATAGTACTACACTATAACATTTTGTTATTATTCACTCCATATAAACTACCGAGGAAATATGAATTCTTCCAATCTTCACTTCAGAATCATAAGACAAGAATAATACAGTTCAGATAATTAAAAAAAAAATGAGTGCAGGTAGACTATGATATATCGAAAAGTTTTAATTTCGAGTCCTTGTAGATATAAACAAAAAAGGTATGGCACAAATTAACTCGTGCTTCTAAGCGATGAAGTTAAGGCTTTGAAACAGCCGGTGTTTACATAAAGTTTGGAGCACACTAATTGTCACACAAAATTAAGAAGTTTGGAGCACATTTGACATGATTATTTACAAGCAATACTCCAGCAGATCTTTCATCTAATGTGAAGAACCTCCTCGGCAACAAGAAGATGTACCTTAAATGGGGCTAAGTGCCTGAAAGAAAAGAATATATATGGAAACAAATTTCAGCCAAGATGAAATATTAATGCTTGTATATAATATACTTTAGGAAAATTAAAGTTATACTTAGCTAGCTTTACTAGAACCGTTAGCTCTATATTAACGAAATGGATTGAATCACAGAAGCACTTAATTGAAATAAAGATTTAGATATTAATTATGTGTTTGTACAATGATGCTCCTGAACGATGTGAAAATTTGGTGGCAGATAGGATATTCGGTAACCGATCAAGAACTCAACTATAAGATTAAATTTGAAAATAGAATGAAAAAAAAAATCTTGAGTTTATCAGAAGTAGTAAAAAAAAAAAAATCCCAAAATTCCTTACAAGTTGCTCTTATTTTTTTTTTTAGGCACAGATGTTGTTGTTGTTGGGAAAGAAACGCGGAAACCTTTTCCCAAACCGGAGAGTACCTGCGAGAGGACCGAGCAATACAACGCACGAACCCAAAAATAGCCACACAAAAACAATCACGCAGACACAGAGAATTTTTGACGTGGAAACCCTAGCGGGAAAAACCACGGGACGATTGGAGTCCAACCCTGAGAAGCCTCCACTAATGGAATAGAAGAATTACACCCTCTACAGACTCCTCCCGATCCAAATCGGATCCCCACAACACTCAGAGATAAGAACAATGATTACAAGGCTACGAAGAGCGAGAACGACGAGTAGAGATTACCCGAAACACGATCTCCTTCGAAAACGACCTTCAATCCTCCGTCTTCTTCTCCGAAGTTGCAATGGCACTCTTGCCTCCTTCTCTCTCCAAAAGTTGTGTTACGTTGCGATAATGAGTTAGGGTTGAGAAAACTCAATATATCTCCCTAATCCCGCAACCAACCTGGACCGTTGGATTAGATCCAATGATGAAAACTCATCCAGAAATCCGCTTCAGCCCCCGACGACACAGAGTTCGGCCAGAACTCTGTGTGGGACAACCAGCACCTACTGGCCAAACCCTGGAACGGCCAGACCGAGTTCGGCCCGAACTCGCCATGGGACCGAGTTCGGCCCGAACTCGGATCCCCTGCTTCCAGCAGCTCCAGCAGCAGCAGCAGCAACTCCGTCGCCTACTTCCCGAGCTTCTCCGACATCGGACGGCGCTCGTCGCACTCCGGGGTCTTCTCCACATAGGTTGGGAACCCCACCCACTCCAACAAATCTCCCCCTTCACAACTATGGGGAGGATGTCGTCATCCCGACGACCTGCCTGCAGTACTCAAACTTCCCCCTTGGTAGAATCTTCGTGAACATATCAGCTCCGTTGTCATCTGTATGCACCTTCTCAAGCTCCGCGTCCTTCTTCTCAACCACATCCCGTATCCAATGATACCGGGTCTCGATGTGCTTGGACCGGCTATGAAACGTCTGATTCTTCACAAGGTGGATCGCACTCTGACTGTCGCAAAGCAAAGTATACTGCTCTTGCTTCAGTCCCATTTCCTGCAGCAGCTTCTTCATCCACAACAGCTCCTTGCAAGCCTCCGTCGCCGCAATGTACTCTGCCTCTGTCGTCGACAAGGCAACACACTTCTGCAACCGCGACTGCCACGATACTGCTCCTCCCGCAAACATCATCACGTAGCCCGAAGTCGATCGCCTCGTGTCTACATCTCCAGCCATATCAGCGTCGGTATACCCAACCAGCTTCGGCTCGTCACCACCAAAGGAAAGTCTCCAACCAGCAGTGCCCTGAAGATAACGTAGAATCCACTTGACCGCACTCCAATGTACCCTTCCAGGATTTGAAAGATACCTGCTAACCGTACCAACTGCATGAGCAATATCTGGCCTCGTACACACCATATCATACATCAGGCTTCCCACAGCTGAGGCATATGGAACCCGCTCCATATCTTCCTTTTCGTCCTCGGTAGATGGACACTGTTCCTCAGTGAGCTTAAAGTGAGCCGCGAGGGGGGAACTCACTTTCTTCGACCCGTCCATCCCGAAACGCTGAAGTACCCGGTGAATGTACTTCGTTTGGGACAAGTGTAGCAGCTTGGACTCTCTCTCTCGGCTGATCTCCATCCCAAGAATAGTCTTCGCTGCGCCCAAATCCTTCATAGAGAAGGCCGCGCCCAGTTGGCGCTTCAACTCCGCTATCCTAGTGGCATTCCGACCCACTAATAGCATATCATCAACATAGAGCAACAAAATGATGAAATCATCATCGGCAAAATACCTCACGAATGCACAATGATCCGACGTCGTCCGTGCATAACCATGCTCCCCCATAAACGACTCGAACTTCCTGTACCACTGCCTCGGAGCCTGCTTCAGACCATACAAGCTCTTCCTCAACCGGCAGACCAAATGTGACTTGCCCTTCTCGCAGAATCTCTCTGGCTGCTCCATGTACAACTCCTCCTCAAGATCACCGTGGAGGAATGCCGTCTTCACGTCCATCTGCTCGACCTCCAAGTCGAAACTGGCTGCTAATGCTAGCACCACCCGGATAGACGAATGCTTGACGACAGGCGAAAAGATCTCATCATAATCCACGCCTTTCCGCTGACCGTAGCCCTTGACTACCAGCCTCGCTTTGTATCGAGGGCGAGTAGCATCTTCCGTCTGCTTCACTCTGAACACCCATCGATTCTTCAAAGCCTTCTTGCCCTTTGGCAACCGCACCAGATCAAAAGTGGAATTGGTGTACAAGGAACTCATCTCCTCCTGCATAGCCACCATCCACTCCTGCCTGTGTTCGTCTTCCATAGCCTCTGCAAAACTTTCGGGCTCCCCCACGTCAGTCAATAGCACATACTCATCCGATGAGTATCTCGTAGATGGTCGACGATCCCTGTCACTCCTTCTCAGTGGAGCCACTGGTGCTGGCTGTATACCGACAGCCTCCGCCCCTTCAGGAACTACCTCTCCGGCATGCTCATCCTCCTGAGGGACACCCTGACCACCATCAGCAGGCTGATGATCAAGGTTGGGAGCAACTCCATGTACCGGCTCCCCCATAACTGGATCCTCTGCGATGTCCTCTGGAAACTGCTCGAAGCGAAATGACTCTAACTCAGGCAATTCCTCAGCCTCAGAAGGCGTCTCGGAATCCTGAGTATTGGTCATGGTCTGATCCTCGACGAACACCACGTCCCTGCTTCTGTAGAGCTTTCCTTCCACTGGGTCGTAGAGTCTATAGCCAAACTCATCCCGACCATAGCCGACAAAGACGCATCGCCTCGTCTTCGGCTCGAGTTTGGTCCTCTCGTCCTTCGGTACATGCACGAAGGCTTTACAACCAAACGCCTGCAGGTGACTGTATGACGGCTCTTTGTCGTACCATACTTTATCAGGCACATCACCCTGCAAAGGAGCACTAGGAGACAAATTAATAATATAAGCAGCTGTGAGAAGAGCCTCACCCCAATAACTGCCCGGCAAGTTTGCTTCTGACAGCAAACACCGCACCCTCTCCATCAGTGTCCTGTTCATGCGCTCCGCTATACCATTGAGCTGAGGTGTCTTTGGCGGAGTCTTCTGGTGTCGTATCCCTTGCTCTCTGCAATACGCATCAAAGGGACCGATGTATTCGCCGCCATTGTCGGACCGAACACACAACAACTTCTTGCCCGTCTCCCTTTCAACAGAGGCCTGAAACTCCTTGAAAGTAGGCAGCACCTGATCCTTGGTCTTTAAGGCATAGACCCAAACCTTCCTGGAACAGTTATCAATAAAAGTCACAAAGTAAGAAGCACCACCAAGAGATTTTACCTTCATAGGACCGCAGACATCCGAGTGAATCAACTCGAGCAACGCCGGCTTCCTCGAACTTGGGTGACTTTGGAAAGACACCCTATTTTGCTTCCCAGCTAAACAGTGCGTGCATTTCTCCAACTTTGTAGACTTGAGCCCCGGAATCACTTTCCTGTTCACCAAGTAGCTCATCCCCTTCTCGCTGATATGGCCGAGCCGCCTGTGCCACAACTCGGTAGACGCATCACTGACTGCGTTCACCTCCTGTGCCCCCTGCGCTCCCCTCCATATAGTAGAGACCGGACTTCTTGCTTCCTCTGGCAATCACCATCGAACCTCTGGAAAGTTTCCACTGACTGTTCCCGAAGAGACTGAAGAATCCCTCGTCATCCAACCTTCCAACCGACACCAGGTTGAAACGGATATCAGGGACATGACGAACATCCTTGAGAACAAGAACCGCACCCGTCTTCGTTCTCAAATGCACATCTCCAACGGCAACCGCCTTCGACACATCTCCGTTGCCCATCTTCAACACGTCGCAGTCTCCTGTCGTGTAAGTGGCAAACAGTGCCCAATTGTGAGATACATGTGCTGAAGCCCCTAAGTCCACCAGCCAAGAATTGTCGTCGCAGGCGAGGTTAGTAATGACCTCATCACCTACGACGATCACATCGCCTCCATGCACCGAGGCCGCCGCTGTAGTGTTCTCTTCTTGCTTCCCCTTGTCGCCATTCTTCTCTCTCTTCCAAGCGAAACAATTCCGCTTGATATGGCCCTTCTTACCGCAATGGTAACACTCTGAGTCCTCGTAACGACCCTTGGACTTTCCTCTGCTCTTGTCTCTGCCACCACCTGGACCCCTGCTTTTGCCCCTTCCGCGGCTCTCTGAAACAAGTGCCTCTGAGTGGTGGGATGTGGACGAAGTGCCCTGAGAACGTCTCCGCATCTCTTCATTCAACACCCCGCTCTTGGCAAACTCCAGACTGACCACGCCCTCTGGAGCAGAAGCGATCATAGATACTCGTACGGTCTCCCACGAGTCTGGCAATGTACACAGCAGCCACAGTCCCTGAACTTCGTCGTCGAACTTGACTCCCATAGAAGATAGCTGGTTAACCACGCCCTGGAAATCACTCAAGTGATCCGTAATAGACGCCCCATCTTTGTACCACAGACCCATCATCGTCCGGATCAGGAACAACTTGTTTACCCCGGTCTTCTTCGCGTACAAAGATTCCAGCTTATCCCATAACGTCTTCGCGTGCTCAATATTGGCAACGTGGTTGTACACGTTCTCGTCAACGAACTGCCTGATGTATCCGCACACCTGTATATGCTCGAATTTCCAGTCCTCCTCGGATTTATCACTGGGCTTCTCGGATGCAAATACGGGCAGATGCAGCTTCTTGACGAACAGCAAATCCTTCATCTTGCTCCGCCAATAATGATAGTTTGTGCCGTTCAGATTCACCATGCGCACCGGCTTCGCGTCCATCTCTCCTCTCTGGTTCCTCTGTCAACTCCTGACACCCTTTGAACCCAAAGCTCTGATACCACTCTGTTGGGAAAGAAACGCGGAAACCTTTTCCCAAACCGGAGAGTACCTGCGAGAGGACCGAGCAATACAACGCACGAACCCAAAAATAGCCACACAAAAACAATCACGCAGACACAGAGAATTTTTGACGTGGAAACCCTAGCGGAAAAAACCACAGGACGATCGGAGTCCAACCCTGAGAAACCTCCACTAATGGAATAGAAGAATTACACCCTCTACAAATTCCTCCCGATCCAAATCGGATTCCCACAACACTCAGAGATAAGAACAATGATTACAAGGCTACGAAGAGCGAGAACGACGAGTAGAGATTACCCGAAACACGATCTCCTTCGAAAACGACCTTCAATTCTCCGTCTTCTTCTCCGAAGTTGCAATGGCACTCTTGCCTCCTTCTCTCTCCAAAAGTTGTGTTACGTTGCGATAATGAGTTAGGGTTGAGAAAACTCAATATATCTCCCTAATTCCGCAACCAACCTGGACCGTTGGATTAGATCCAATGATGAAAACTCATCCAGAAATCCGCTTCAGCCCCCGACGACACAGAGTTCGGCCAGAACTCTGTGTGGGGCAACCAGCACCTACTGGCCAAACCCTGGAACGGCCAGACCGAGTTCGGCCCAAACTCGCCATGGGACCGAGTTCGGCCCGAACTCGGATCCCCTGCTTCCAGCAGCTCCAGCAGCAGCAGCAGCAACTCCGTCGCCTACTTCCCGAGCTTCTCCGACATCGGACGGCGCTCGTCGCACTCCGGGGTCTTCTCCACATAGGTTGGGAACCCCACCCACTCCAACAGTTGTATGCAGATAAAAAAAAAGGTTCAGAAATTAACCATTCTAATGTATACTTGTAGCAACTTATAAAGCAAAGACAAGGTATTAGAAATTTGTAAAATTTTCATTTCCAGACTTGTACTTTAATTCCCTGCATGAGAGTTGCAGCATGGAACTTGCAACAGAGTTGTAAATTAAAGAGTTAGTTGCATGAGGATCGGTTGCTTTGTGTTTTCAACATGTTGACACTTGATCTCCAAGCCAAGGCAAATTAGTCAAGAAAGTCCGAAAGAAAATATGTTTGAAACTTGGGGCCCAAGTCATATAAATACTTACTGTGCGGGAGCTAGAGCTTATAAATTCATCAATCACGTACTCATGCTCTATTCTTCTTCACTTAGCTCTATCCCAACAAATAAATAATCAAAGAGAGGATTTTAGAATGGAAGGACCCCAACATTCTTCCCTTTGCATGGATCAATATCATGTAGTTGTAGCCGTCTCCGCGTCAGTAGCTCTACTCTTCTTCTGCTTCACAGTGATGAAAGCATTCTACGCACTGTGGTGGAAGCCGAAATGGCTGGAGAAGCAACTGAGGCAGCAGGGCATCAGAGGCAACCCATACCGGCTCCTCTACGGAGACATGGAGGTGGAGAAGGAAGCTATGAAGGACGCATGGTCCCGTCCCATGGACCAACTCAACCACAAGATTGTGCCCCGTGCCGTCCCTTTTGCGCACAAGATGGCTGCAAAATACGGTGCGTACAAACATTTTTCATTCAAACATTTTTGAAACCAAAGCTTAAGACCTACCAATATGTTCTATATATTATGCATCATAGAGAACAATACGAAGAAAAGCACAAAGTTCACCAATTAATTTTCACATATTATGCAGGCAAGTTGTGTCTACATTGGCAAGGAACAACTCCGCGTATTGTGGTATGGGACCCAAACATGGTGAAGGAGTTCATGTCAGACAAGTCAGGAGAGGTGAGGAAGCCGACAGTGAGCCCTCTCGTAGAAATTCTAACAAAGGGTTTGTCTAGCCTCGAAGGCGAACAATGGGCCAAAAGGAGGAGGATCATCAACCCGGCTTTTCATCTAGAGAAATTGAAGGTACGTTAATTATTTGCAACATATATACCAACTAATTTCATTGCTATGTTACATATATTGAACAATCTTTTATAAATATATCCTCACGTACACATGGATGGATTGATTGTAGGGAATGGTGCCAGCCTTTGCGACCAGCTGCATTCATCTCATAAAGAGATGGGAGGAGTTAGTCGGCGTCGAAGGATCGTGCGAACTGGATGTTTGGCCCGAGTTTCAGAATCTTACAGGAGACGTCATTTCAAAAACAGCCTTCGGAAGTAGTTTTGAAGAAGGTCAGAGGATCTTCCAGCTCCAGAAGGAACAGGCTGAACTTGTGATGGAGGCTTTGTTGGTTCCTTATATTCCAGGATACAGGTATGTACGTTATTTGAATCTAAAATGTACTACATATGTTAACTCGATCTTGACCCTAGCCTTCTAATTATAAAGATTCTAATTAAACCTCTACTTTGCATGCAGATTCATTCCTACTGCAAAGAACAAGAGGAGAATGATGGTGGATAAAGAGATAAAATCTATCTTAAGAGCAATAATTGGCAAGAAGTTGAAATCCGCACTGGAAACTACTGAAGGATCTGATAGCAACGACGATTTACTTGGGATGCTTCTGCAAGTCGCTAGTGAGAATAAGAGTGAGGTAACAATGGAAGACGTTATAGAAGAGTGCAAATTGTTCTACTTTGCCGGTCAAGAAACCACCTCCACATGGTTGACATGGACTGTGGTTCTCCTGTCCATGCATCCAATTTGGCAGCAGAGAGCACGAGAAGAAGTCTTGAGAACCTATGGTGGAAACAAACCTGATTTTGAATCGATAGGCAAACTTAAGACGGTATGTACAGTAATTTCAAATTCTAGAATCAATTAATTAAGCCTTCCAGTTTCACTAAATCACTTAAAAACTGTGTAGGTGATGATGATACTATACGAAGTTTTAAGGTTATACCCCTCTGTGGTCACTCTGCCCCGTCACGTCTACAGCGAAACCAAACTAGGGGACTTCACCATTCCTGCTGGTGTCGATCTCTTGTTGCCCACAATCCTTATACACCACGATTCAGAATATTGGGGCGACGACGCAGAAGAATTCAACCCGGAAAGGTTCTCAGAGGGCGTTTCAAAGGCATCGCGCAAGAATGCATTTTATCCGTTCGGATGGGGACCAAGAATATGTTTGGGCCAAAATTTTGCCATGATAGAAGCAAAGATGGCTCTGGCAATGATTCTCCAACGCTTCTCTTTTGAGCTTTCACCCTCCTATACTCATGCTCCATACACAGTAATAACTCTTCAGCCACAACATGGAGCTCATGTCATCCTCCATCGACTATGAGATTACATCACATAAAGGTTGTTATAGGTCTTATGTAAGAACTATCATATTTCATGTAATTTCTTCTCATTGTTGCCAATAACCATAGTCCACACTAGTAGGTTTAATAAGGACATGGTTTTCACTAGGTACATTATTTTCTCATAAAATTACCTTAATGTATTGCTTGAGTATTGAATAAATTAAGAATACTTTTGTTAACATATACACGACTTGTTGAATGGTGGAAAATGATTCAAATGGCTGACACCATAAACATTTGGGATGAAGGGTTTCTTAGATATATATATACATATATTTATTATGTCAAAATGTAGCCTACTGCTACAGGTTCATCAATACCAACGAGTGTGTTGGTCATAAAAAGGGATAACAAAAAGAATGGATAAGCTAGAATCTTTCTCATTCACTTAATGTTCTACCATTAGCTGACATAACTTGCAAGCTAGCCAATGATTTTAGGTACGACGAAGGAGTTTATCATAAAAATAATATTGCACAGGAATGTTCGAAAGTTGAGAAGTCTAACAGAAGTGGCAAATATCTCTATCCAAATGGGGCACGCATGAAAAGTTGTGCATTGTATAAACAACAATTGATTTGGCGTGATGATCAATTTATATTTGATCTCAGTCGCATCCGTAATATATACCCAAACCTCATATTCCTACACAATTTATATTTGAAGCTCAAGATGTACCTAGATGCTATAACATCCACATCTTGTTATCTTTTGTGGAAGTATTGTTAGGGTGCAAGTGACAACCTGAATCACTGTAGGTAAATGGTATACCTCAAATAGATACCAGAGTAGTATTCTCCAACAATAAAACTAAGAGAGGTCGCTTCGTGGAGAAAACATAAAGAAACCATTCAATAGAGTTGACATACAAAATACTATTTTTTTAAAAAAAATCTTACATCTCAAAGGTAATCAGAATATTTTGAAACAATATGAGAGTCATGTTGATGTTCATGAGCCCCCACAGAAGCGAACAACACAACGACAACAATAACCTTAGTGGCGACGAGCAAATGACAAGTCACAATTAACTGAACAAATCGCAATAAAAAGACAAGCAAGCAAACCACAATATTTAACTTGGTCAAACTCAACCTTACTCTGCGTGACAAGGGTAAATGTTACTTTATTGAATTAACAAAAGAGAAATCTTAGAAAGATTTATATGCACACAAATCGTAATGCAAAAACCATACATGTTCTTACGAAATTTTCATCGAGCTCTCGTACAATCTTTCTCTAGATTCCCTTATTGACTACACCAAAAACTGTCTTGAGAACCTCCTTTAGCTTCAAATCCTCCACCAACCAACTCTAGGATTGGAGCAAGTAAAGAGACTGTTTGTTTAAGGAGATAATTAACATTGGCAAATCATTCTATCCAAATGGGGTCTGAAATGAGAGTTGCACTGTATAAGTAGCAGATTGCTCAAGTGCTTTGGGGAAGATGGAGTGTAGACAAAAATTAACTCCCAACCTTTCTTGAGTCTCAATTCAAATATTAACAGAAGAAGGCCATTGCCAACAAAATATGAAACATAGATGATTTTTCTAGTCAAGTATTTCTTGTTATAAAAAACTACATACCATACTAACTCAAACCAAAACAATCTGCAAGCTAGAATCCATGATATGTTTGAAAGACCAATGTCTGTAACTTGAGCATCCTCTTGTCTTCTATAAAACCCTCCAACATCAGATACCCATCAATCATCGTTTGCAAGCCAAAATAACCCTTCATGTCTTCATGATTCTACACACCAAATTCTCATGTGTCTGAACCCCTTATTGGTTGGCGCCTAGTGCGATCCCTTTCCCCCTTCCTCTTCCTCTTCCCCTTTCCCTTCCCCTAAGTCTGCGGCTACTTCTTGTCACGTCCTGCTCCCGGAGGAGCGATCGTCCTCGCTAAGGCGTGATGCCGCGCGAGCCTAGATTGCGCTTACGCAAGGCGGGTTCCATAACGACCTACTACAAGCGATGGGATCGTCGCATAGAATTCTCGAAGCAGAAATATTGAATAAACAGTATATCGCCAGCAGAAAGTTGAAACAATATTTTATTAATTCTGAAACAAAGATTACGAATGGGACACGAGGCCAAGATTACAATATTCACTCAAGCTTACTTTCTCTCTGATTACAACCACTCAGCTTTCTCTCGTCTTTCAATACAATTTGACGAGCCAACGGATACTTCAGAAGACGATATCCATACATTATGTTATGTATAGGTGAAGTCTTCAACGCGGTCGCACGCTTCGAAATGCCAAGGAACTCCATGTCTCAGTGCATCCAAACGAGCTCCGGCTCGATGAGCATGTACATGTAACCTGCACATACAAACTGTGTGGGTGTCAGTACACAACCGTACTGGTGGTGTGAGCTCATCGCCCACCCATACAAACCGACACGTTCATTTACTTTGTGCAACATAATTCCTTTATGATTGTCTTTCTATTCTTGTCTTATGATCGATTTTAGGATATAGGATCTTGTTCTATTTGTGTCTCTAGACCATCATCATACCATTGCACCGATAACTTACTTATCTTGTGTCTCTAGACTATTCTTGTGCCAACAACATCAACGTGTCGACTCATGCTTGTCTTTCAGTCCATACTTTGAGACGCAACAACATGGTCGTGCCATAAATTTTGTTCGTGCTTCAAGATCGAGGCCGGGCCTCTCAACTCGATATGACATAACCAAACTTGCTTTACGGTCCTTCTTGACTTAATTCGAAATGACTCAAATTCAACTTATGCAACTCTATGCCAATGACTTAATACTCGACACCACATCTCATGCCGAAGCACGTGTCTTCCATATAGCTAAATCTTAGGCTTCTTAGAACTTGTGTCGCAACGGTGCATACCATCTTGACTCAATTTGTGCCGTGCCTGCACCCTTTTAATTTGACCGACACCGTGCATGCGAATTGACGCTCAGCACACCAAACTTATCTATATAAAATGTCACTAGCAATTCAATCCATCTTAGCCATATAGGTGGTACAGATGAGACACTAACAGCCAAGGGTAGCTAGCCCTGTCGAAGTGCTCGAATCACCGCGGCGTGTTCTTGTCTAACTACCTTGCTTCCCTCCTAGGCTGATACGGTCATGTGGCTCCTGATTACCGAATCGAGGGCGGGAAACCTTGTGCACAAGTTGTCCATGATCACACACCTACGAGAACTTCTAAACTCAACGTAAATGCATGGCCTAACCGTCACAACTTACTTCTTTTGCTTCACTTCTTTACTTTTCATACTTCTTTGCAGAGCCCAAATTCCAGGGATTGCCTCGGTGACTGTCACGCCCCGATTCATAGAGTCATTTATTCATATATTTTATCTCTTGGAATCGATCGTCCTCGCTTGGGCGTGATGCCGTACAAGTCTGGTATTGCACTTGTACAAGGCAAAGATGGTACATAATCGATTATTCTTCAAATAGGAACACATCGCAGCGGCAGAAGCAGATAAATTGAATTTAATGAGGACAATCTTTCTTATTGAATAGAAGTACATCACTTCTTTATAGCAGCGGAGAAAAAGAGTAACTTGAAGCCACACAGAGATATGTAGAACTTTATTCTCTTTATTGATAATTGAAGAAGAGTACAAGACTTGTATTGAAGTACAATGATTACAGCACATCTCACTTTACATTGGAAACCAACTGAACAATGCTATACAGCTTACATTTAATATTTGGATACATTGGATTACCACTCGATATACTGACTTGGCTTACAATCTCACTGATACAACTGATTACAATGTTCCATACATTATGCCCTTTATAAACAGAAGACATCATCTTGTACAAGGAGAGATTCTGTATGCCCAACAAATCTTCGATGCCGCGGGACCAATCAAGCCAATCTTCGTGTGTAGAACATTCCAAGCACGAGCACCTGCCCACAAAACGTGGGTCAGCACATCATCTATGTACTGGCGAGCAGAATCCAACCCACTCGCATAAACCAACATTAAAGTGATCATTTAAGCAAGCATTTCTTAGAGTGATCTTTCTACTTAGGGCCTAACATCAGTTTACAGTTCATGGACAATAATCAGAGTGAAGCATGTAAACATATTCTTAGTAGCATTCATGTGGACATATCATTTATCATTCTTGGTGTTATCATGCAAAGGCATCATTGAGGCATACTAGGTGTTATCATGAAAAGGCATCATTGAGACATCGTTAACATTAACATTTTAAACATGTTATAACAGTTCTCACTTCAAGCATCACTTAGCATGTATGTTGTGTTTGAGCAATGATTATAGCAAGGCATCTTTCTAGCATACTAAATGGAACATGTTAAGCAGGCAAGTTAAACCAACTTATACAATATCACAATTATGTAATTTCTACCGATAGCCGACTCCTCGTACCTGTATCAATTACAGGTTATCTGATATACTTACTCTGCCTGCACAAAACATTCATTAGCATGCATCCTGACTACATGGTCACTGGTGTTGTTAAACCATATGGACTCTTCTCATTTCATTTTCATTTTAAGATAATACGGTCAGCATAGTAGGTGGCGAGCCTCTATGCCACCTTGCCTTATCCGTGCTCCCATAGCACTCATCATTATTTCCTCCTAGGCCGAATCGGTCCCCAGGGCCCTAGGAACCGTTCGAGGAAATTATTACTCAAACCTTGTATACAAGTTGTCCATGACCATGCGAATGCGTGTCCGACTCGATTGTGAACAAAATCGCATGGTAAAATATATTAAGGAAAGTAAAGGCAACAGTGCATCATTAGTCATATTCAATGACTTATTCATTTCGTCATTACCATCATTTCATTTGGTGATCTCAACGATCCCAGCTTTATCATATCTCATTCATTACTTCATTGCAATGTATCTCATATCATTCCTTTCTTAAGAGGAACTTAACATACATTCATTTCTTATAAGGGACAGGTAGCATTTCATATTCTTGTAACAATTATAGAGAGAGTACATGATTCTAGTATTTCATTCAGTTCATTGGGTCGATAGCACCGCCAGTTCACTTCTTATTCTATCATTCACAAGGCATCTCATTAATCAAGTGTTTTACCGTTTCAGCAGCATTAAGCATAAGGAACAAGGTTATCAATTCAATCTCAGGCATCGAATCACATTAGCAGTTCAATGTATTGTATATTTCAATAATTCTCAGCAAAAGCATCTCTATTATTCAGCAACTAACATATGGGACATTTAGGGGCAGTTCATAGCATTTCAATACTTCATCTATTAATCATGAAGGAGTAAGGAGGAGGAAGGACGGTTCCACTCACCCAAAATTCTACTAAGCGTAGCTCCACCAGCGAGCTACGTTCCAATACCCATTCCGTCTAGCCAGCTAAGAGAGACTGCATCAGTCTCAATTCTTCTCATTCCCAACATAAGTCACGGTCCAATATTCTGATCCCATCCAATAAGCCAACCAAATGCCTCGTACGGAGCGGGGCATTACATAATATACCACTCAGAAAAAGTTTCGTCCTCAAAACTTAAGGAATAAGTCTTCCACAAGATTCGCTTAATCACCATGAGTTTACTCATTTAGCTTCAAATCAATATTCATTTCAGCCCACTCGGTCATTTCAAAATATATATCCAACTGTACCATTTAAATCCATCAACGATTCGATCTGTCTATCTCTTTTTCAATTACTTATAACTTCTCATTGATTCACTAACATTTTCCTTGCATTCTATCTTGGTCGCAATACATCACTTCATTTGGATCCATACACATATTTTAGGCGTCCCCAAAACATATGCATTTCAGCCAAATTCCGTACTAGTGCGATAAATTCTTCCCATAATGTTATCTCAGTCGCTACCAATCACTTCGGCTGGATCCATACACATATTTTAGGCGTCCCCAAAATATATGTACTTCAGCCAACTTCCATGTTAGTGCGATTCGATCAGCCACAATATAATTCTTTTTTCTAAATCCGACTTAGCATCCTTTCATTTGACTTATTGTTTTATTCATTTTGCCACAATCAGTATCTTCCCGGCCACAATATTTAATATCAGGGACAACTTGGTTAAGTTTTATACCCAAGCATAATATTTCTAACATTCGATCAAGGGTCTAACTTAGAGCCAACCATATCAAGAGTTCACAACATGCAATCATATTCCTTCCCAAATCCAATAATATTTTTCACCGAGGCAACTCATCTTTTCTATAAGACACAATCCGACGTCACCCACTATCGATTACCCGAGTCAGGGTATAATTCTATACAACAGTCAAGGTTAACTTAGCTACCCGACTATAGGTATACTCAAGCCTTACCTTACGGTTGCAATTCCCACTTATAGCCGACATATAATCCTCAAGGGTCAAACATCTCTTAAGGCTCAAGTTGAAGCATACATTCCCTTAGGTCAATACTCATTATCGTTGTCTCTCATTCAATGCCACAAGGTCATCCTATGGGTCTCCAATGGTCACCTATTATTCAGTTAGTCTCTAAGGTTAGCTACACTGATAGCTAAACTTAATCGTTCAGGTGACTTCCCTAGAGTGGACGGCTACTAGGGTTATACTAGTTTCTTATTCTTAAGGCCAACAAGCAACCAACAGTTCTAAGGAACTCTACCCAAACCTATGGGTTTTAACTCAGTCTGAATAACTAATCGTCATTGTTGGTTATGCCAACAATTGGTCATGCAGCCCACAGTTTCTAGGGTCAAGTCTATCTATCTAGTGTCTTCCTCAAGGAATAATTCCTACAGAGGCTCACTCTAGACTTACCCAACGATCGACTAAGATCGATCTATCAACATTACGGTCAAATTCCAACCCGACATACGATTCTCATCGTTCTAATAATCCATCAAGTAAATTCCCAATAATCCACATTTCTATTCAAATTCCTTTGTACCCACACGAACCCATAAGCCAATGCTAACTGTTCAAGGGTCATCGATTCCGATAGTCTTAACATAATTATGGAATCATACTATTCGGTCCATATGACAGAGTCAAACCACTAAGTCATAAGCCAACAATCCATATCCCAACCAACAATCACCTATATCGACATTATCCAACATGTTTGCAATTTCTCGTTTCTATTTGTTTCTCAATCATCAAACTATCTTACGGCATTCTTAATCTCATGCAGTAATGGTCAAGTAGTTCATCCCATTCAATCCGACAATTTATGTATCACTTAACCATCCTCTAGGCAACAACAGTATTCTGAGTCACTACTTGTTATTTTTCTAGTACAATTCAATTCTTCAGCATCATGCATCTATGCAATGACTATCCTTTGGTGATCAAGATGGATTAACATCTATTACACCTTAGGATCAAGGCACAGATTTCTAATATCCCTTTGATTCACCGACAATATTTTTAAACTTTCAGCTTAGCAACCAACTTTGTATTAGCCACATTTGATTTGTATCCAACCAATCGAAGTCAACATTCAGATGTTCTAAGCCACAATATTCTCTAGCCAAGTCTATTTACCCGTAGCATACTAACTGTCTTACTAGCTCGAGTCATCTAGCAATAATATATGACTCCCAGCTAAGTCTCGACACTATCCAGTACCCACAGATAATCTCATTGCTATTCTATGGAAAGGTCAACATACATCTCGTTTTGAGGTGGTAGAGGCAATATACCACTCAGAAACGAAGTCATCCTTAAACAATACCAACTCAATCCATTCCGGACATTCGTGATCTATAATGGTCACAACACTTAGCCAACATCTCGGGGTCTCAATATCACAAGCCAACATTCTTAGGTCTCGAAAGTACTAGCGAGCACATATGTGTCAACTCACTAGTTCTGCTGAACTCATCCATCAATTATTCATTCCCAAATCTTTCTGCATCACATGCAATTCTCAACTTGTTACAGCATACCCAGCCAATTTTCTATATTCCCACATTTCTAACAGCATTCACAATATAGCATACTATGGCATCGAGTCATTGTTGGGTTATTTGTGTCCAAACCAACAACAATCATTCTTTCAGGGGCATCACAATGTATATAGACTTATTGTATGGAACATCCAGTGAGCAGCCAAGAGGATCAATGATCTTTCAGACATGAACAACATAGGATGATTACAGAACAACAACAATATAATCGCGGAAGCAATCTTTGATTTAATCGCGGAATCAACGTTGAGTGATCGCGGAAGCAACTTTGGTCAATCATCGATGCAACTTTGATTTGAAACGAACCAAAGAAGAGACCAAGGACGTAAAGTCGTGCTCTGATACCAATTTGTCACACCCCGATTCATAGAGTCATTTATTCATATATTTTATCTCTTGGAATCGATCGTCCTCGCTTGGGCGTGATGTCGTACAAGTCTGGTATTGCACTTGTACAAGGCAAAGATGGTACATAATCGATTATTCTTCAAATAGGAATACATCGCAGCGGCAGAAGCAGATAAATTAAATTTAATGAGGACAATCTTTCTTATTGAATAGAAGTACATCACTTCTTTATAGCAGCGGAGAAAAAGAGTAACTTGAAGCCACACAGAGATATGTAGAACTTTATTCTCTTTATTGATAATTGAAGAAGAGTACAAGACTTGTATTGAAGTACAATGATTACAGCACATCTCACTTTACATTGGAAACCAACTGAACAATGCTATACAGCTTACATTTGATATTTGGATACATTGGATTACCACTCGATATACTGACTTGGCTTACAATCTCACTGATACAACTGATTACAATGTTCCATACATTATGCCCTTTATAAACAAAAGACATCATCTTGTACAAGGAGAGCTTCTGTATGCCCAACAAATCTTCGATGCCGCGGGACCAATCAAGCCAATCTTCGTGTGTAGAACATTCCAAGCACGAGCACCTGCCCACAAAACGTGGGTCAGCACATCATCTATGTACTGGCGAGCAGAATCCAACCCACTCGCATAAACCAACATTAAAGTGATCATTTAAGCAAGCATTTCTTAGAGTGATCTTTCTACTTGGGGCCTAACATCAGTTTACAGTTCATGGGCAATAATCAGAGTGAAGCATGTAAACATATTCTTAGTAGCATTCATGTGGACATATCATTTATCATTCTTGGTGTTATCATGCAAAGGCATCATTGAGGCATACTAGGTGTTATCATGAAAAGGCATCATTGAGACATCGTTAACATTAACATTTTAAACATGTTATAACAGTTCTCACTTCAAGCATCACTTAGCATGTATGTTGTGTTTGAGCAATGATTATAGCAAGGCATCTTTCTAGCATACTAAATGGAACATGTTAAGCAGGCAAGTTAAACCAACTTATACAATATCACAATTATGTGATTTCTACCGATAGCCGACTCCTCGTACCTGTATCAATTACAGGTTATCTGATATACTTACTCTGCCTGCACAAAATATTCATTAGCATGCATCCTGACTACATGGTCACTGGTGTTGTTAAACTATATGGACTCTTCTCATTTCATTTCATTTTAAGATAATGCGGTCAGCATAGTAGGTGGCGAGCCTCTATGCCACCCCGTCTTATCCGTGCTCCCATAGCACTCATCATTATTTCCTCCTAGGCCGAATCGGTCCCCAGGGCCCTAGGAACCGTTCGAGGAAATTATTACTCAAACCTTGTATACAAGTTGTCCATGACCATGCGAATGCGTGTCCGACTCGATTGTGAACAAAATTGCATGGTAAAATATATTAAGGAAATTAAAGGCAACAGTGCATCATTAGTCATATTCAATGACTTATTCATTTCGTCATTACCATCATTTCATTTGGTGATCTCAACGATCCCAGCTTTATCATATCTCATTCATTACTTCATTGCAATGTATCTCATATCATTCCTTTCTTAAGAGGAACTTAACATACATTCATTTCTTATAAGGGACAGGTAGCATTTCATATTCTTGTAACAGTTATAGAGAGAGTACATGATTCTAGTGTTTCATTCAGTTCATTGGGTCGATAGCACCGCCAGTTCACTTCTTATTCTATCATTCACAAGGCATCTCATTAATCAAGTGTTTTACCGTTTCAGCAGCATTAAGCATAAGGAACAAGGTTATCAATTCAATCTCAGGCATCGAATCACATTAGCAGTTCAATGTATTGTACATTTCAATAATTCTCAGCAAAAGCATCTCTATTATTCAGCAACTAACATATGGGACATTTAGGGGCAGTTCATAGCATTTCAATACTTCATCTATTAATCATGAAGGAGTAAGGAGGAGGAAGGACGGTTCCACTCACCCAAAATTCTACTAAGCGTAGCTCCACTAGCGAGCTACGTTCCAATACCCATTCCGTCTAGCCAGCTAAGAGAGACTGCATCAGTCTCAATTCTTCTCATTTCCAACATAAGTCACGGTCCAATATTCTGATCCCATCCAATAAGCCAACCAAATGCGTCGTACGGAGCGGGGCATTACAGTGACTGACCTACAGTCCCGACATCTTTCTCCTCGACGACTGACCTACAGTTCCGACATATTTTTCAGTGTTACCATATCATTTCGACTTTTTGAGTTACCATACTATTTTTCTGACTTAACTCAGGAACGAATATTTTGATAGCATTTCTGCTCAATTTGAACAATTCGTATTTCTTTGCAGTGTCCATAAACTATGTCATACTCTATACGACGGGTCTTTTATTGTCAAGCTTACTTGTGTAGTTGAAAACTTTTATTTTATTAGTATGATGCCAAGCTGAGGCAAGTTCATCGAAGCCATCCACCTGAGCGATCGCCTCGATCAAGCTAGACTTTGAGCAAGTCGTTGAATGGCTAAGTCCAAACGTCGTTGATATTTTGATTCCTCTGGTTGAACTGAGCGGGATGGGGCATTACACGTCTCTTCCTAGCAAAACACTCCATGAGCCCCTTCCCTACGTGTGCACAAGTCATCTACAACCCTGATTCTCATTGCGATGTGTATGGTCTTTTGCCACTCCAACACACCCGAACTGTTGGTGTTTTCACTTTAGGAACTTTTAGTCCCATATTGGAAAACCACGATATATAGTGTATATCACAATATAATAGCTACGCTTATGTTGGAGTATACAAATGCGATGAGGTGGCCATGTGGGTTGATTTTCCTAGAGGGTTAAGGGTAAATCACATGAAACAAGCCTTTGTTTTGTCACTCGCTATGGGAAACCATAGGAGTTAAGTCCCGTAGGGACTTAGCGACTCGGGGTCGGACGTAGGCACAAATTGGTGCTTTGATGACGTACTTTGCACTTAGCACGACTATACGAGACGCATGTGTGGCCATGTGCGGCACTTGCGTTAGGCTCTATGCGGCAAGGTGTGCATGCCACTAACAACGTAGCATGAGAGTTGTTTTGACTAGTGTACTAATACAAAGCAGCATGGAACTTGCTTTGTGTTTTCAACATGTTGACCCTTGATCCCCAAGCCAAGGCAAACAGTCAAGGACATGAGCTAGCGCAGTCCGAAAGAAATAGTAAAGATGTTTGAAACTTGGGGCCCAAGTCATATAAATACGTACTGTGCGGGAGCTAAGAGCTTCTCTAGCTTATAAATTCATCAACCAACAAACAAATTAATAAAGAGAGCTAGGATTTTAGAATGGAAGGACTCCAACATTCTTCTCTTTGCATGGATCATCATGTGGTTGTAGCCGCCTCCGCGTCAGTAGCTCTACTCTTCTTCTGCTTCGCAGTCATGAAAGCATTCTACGCACTGTGGTGGAAGCCGAAACGGCTGGAGAAGCAACTGAGGCAGCAGGGAATCAGAGGCAATCCATACCGGCTCCTCTACGGAGACATGGAGGAGGAGAAGCGAGCTATGAAGGATGCATGGTCCCGTCCCATGGACCAACTCGACCACAAGATCCTGCCCCGTGCCGTCCCTTTCGCGCACAAGATGGCTGCAAAATACGGTGCGTACGTCGTCGTCTCTAGTATCAAGTTTACTTCTCATTCAAACTTTTTTGAAACCGAAGCTTAATTAAGAGAAGAACTTGACGAAAAGCACAAAGTAAACCAATTAATTTCCACATAATAGTTCTTCTCTAACGAAAATAAAATTTGCAGGTAAGTTGTGTTTACATTGGGAAGGCACAACTCCGCGTATTGTGATATGGGACCCAAACATGGTGAAGGAGTTCATGTCAGACAAGTCCGGAGAGGTGAGGAAGCCGAAAATGAGCCCTCTCGTAGAAATTATAACAAAGGGTTTAACTAGCCTCGAAGGCGAACAATGGGCCAAAAGGAGGAGGAGGATGAACCCGGCTTTCCATCTAGAGAAATTAAAGGTTAGTTATTTCCATGCAATGCAATAGACGAGCGCAATTTCATTAATGCTATGTTAAACGGTCACAACTCTATATTGAACAATCTTAATTATATATACTAGTCTATATGTACGTGCTTTGCACGTATTTTAATTAAAATATCATAAGGTCAGCTACCGTCTTTCCGTCTTCTTCATATGACTATTCACGTGTGTGTGCTTCTTTTTTACAATGCCAAGGAATTCGAAGTACGAATTTTTTTTTTATAATTTTCTATTGAGAATAATAACCTTTGGAAAATGGTAAGGACAAAATAAATTATTACCATTGGAACATGAAGAGTTGTATAGAAAGAGGAGACTTCATAGCATGCAAACTTTATTGCTTTGACTCTTAAACATAAATGACATGCAAGTTGACATGATAATATCTAGGGGTGCAACTCGGGCGGGCTAAACCCGAACCCGATTGGGTAAACCCGTTAATGGGTAGGGTTAGGGTTAAAGATATTCGGGTTCGGATTTGGGCTCGGGTTAAAATATTTGAACCCGATCAAAAATCGGGTTGGACTTGGGTTCATGTGTTGGGTAACCCGAAGAACCCGAAACCCGACATACATATAATTTTTATATATATTGTTTCATACTACTTAAATAAAAAGTTTAAACTATAATTTTTTTCACCCGAGCTCTTCACCTCCTTGTCCTAAATCTCATTTCAGTTTTATTTTGTAATGATTGAGACTTGATTGTTATTTGATTATGTATTTAATATTACTCTTGTTTAAAATTATTTCAAATATCATATTAGAGTCCGATAAACCCGATGGACCCGACCCAACCCGAGCCCAACCCGATCCTCCGGACTTGGTCTTGGGCTTCATATGTTGAACCCGAAGTCGGGTCGGGCTTGGACTCGGGCTAGTCTTATGATCTATCGGGTTGGGCTCGGGTTGACCTCAAACCCGACCCAACCCGCCCGAGTTGCACCCCTAATAATATTATGTTTATAAAAAACTCAAGGGTATTTTAGGAATTCAAGTTTCACCACCAATTTTTCCTATTATACAGTAGAATAGATATATCCTCACTCACACATGCATGGATTGATGGTAGGAAATGGTGCCATCCTTTGCGACCAGCTGCATTCGTCTCATAAAGAGATGGGAAGAGTTAGTCAAGATCGAAGGATCGTGCGAATTGGATGTTTGGCCCGAGTTTCAGAATCTTACAGGAGACGTCATTTCGAAAACAGCCTTCGGAAGTAGTTTTGAAGAAGGGGAGAAAATCTTCAAACTCCAGAAGGAACAGGCTGAACTTGTAATGGAGGCTATGTTGGTTCCTTATATTCCAGGATTCAGGTATGTACGTTATTTGAATCTAAAATGTTGTACTATACATGTTCCTTCTAAAGAGTACTCTAAACCTCAACTTTGCATGCAGATTCATTCCTACTGCAAAGAACAAGAGGAGAATGATGGTGGACAAAGAGATCAATTCTATGTTAAGAGCAATAATTGACAAGAAGTTGAAAGCAGCACTGGAAACTACTGAAGGATCTGATCACAACAACAAAGATTTACTTGGGATGCTTCTGCAGGTCGCCAGTGAGAATGAGAGAGAGATAACAATGGAAGACGTAATTGAGGAGTGCAAATTGTTCTACTTTGCCGGTCAAGAAACCACCTCGACATGGCTGACCTGGACCGTGGTTCTCCTGTCCATGCATCCAGTTTGGCAGCAGAGAGCCCGCGAAGAAGTCTTGAGAACATGTGGTGAAAACAAGCCCGACTTTGAATCCATAGGCAAACTTAAGATGGTATGTACAGTAATTTCAAATTCTAGATTCAATTAATTAAACCTTCTAGTTTCACTAAATCGATCACTTAAAAACTGTGTAGGTGACAATGATACTGTACGAAGTTTTAAGGTTATACCCCTCTTTGGTCTATCTGTCGCGACACGTCTACAGCGAAACCAAACTTGGGGACCTCACTATTCCTGCTGGTGTCAATCTCATGTTGCCCATAATCCTTATACACCATGATCCTGAATATTGGGGCGAAGACGCAGAGGAATTCAACCCGGAAAGGTTCTCGGAGGGCGTTTCAAAGGCATCACGCAAAAATGCATTTTATCCGTTCGGATGGGGACCAAGAATATGTTTGGGCCAAAATTTTGCCATGATAGAAGCAAAGATGGCTCTTGCAATGATTCTCCAACGCTTCTCTTTTGAGCTTTCACCCTCCTATACTCATGCTCCATACATCTTAATAACTCTTCAGCCACAACATGGAGCTCATGTCATCCTCCATCGACTATGAGATTACATCACAAAAAAGGTTGTTATAGGTCTTATGTAAGAACTGTCCTATTGCGTGTAATTTATTCTGATTGTTGCCAATAACCCTAGTCCACACTAAGTAGGTTTAATAAGGGCAGGGTTTAGACTAGGTAAGTTTGCAAAGCCGACCTTTCGCTTCTTCTTTTTTTACCTATGTTTGGTAAGTTTGAATTGGAAATTGGAGGAATATGGGGACTTTCAGTTTTTGCAAAGCTATTGTCTATTGAAGTTAGTAAAATCCAATCCATACTACACTTATCTAAATATAATGTATTAATAATGGCATGGTATAAATTTAACAGCAAGCGACTCTGTGGCCCAATGGATAAGGCGCTGGTCTACGAAACCAGAGATTCTGGGTTCGATCCCCAGCAGAGTCGTCAACCCTCATTTTTTTTCAAATATAAAACAAATTGTTTTATTTTTTTGTTAGTCAAATGTGCAATAACAATTCCTCACCTTGTCTACTATTTTTATTTTGCTTCCTCTTTAACTTCCTTCTCCACTATAAGTTTCAGTTTTCAAAAAAAAAAAAAAAAAAAAAATTCTAACGAGAATTTATATTCCGAACCTTGCATTGAATAAATTTTAGAAAATTCTGCAACAATCTCTTTATTTGATTATTTGAGAAAATTAGCGGTATCAATACTTGTTTGAATAGTTTTAAGAAATAATACACTAGCATTTATTGACGGATAAATACCAACACAAGAATATGTTTTGACATTACAATTGCTTCACTATTAGAGGCTGCTTCTCTGTATCATACTCAATACTCAATTCTCTCCGGCTCAAATTCCAATTTAAGATGTGAATGATATGCTAATTTGATTTGGGCGCAGTAGAATATAGCTATTCTACAAGATTTTAGTCCATCTATTAATCGACCTGACGCAGACGAACACGCCAAGTCAGTTATGGGGGTCTTTCGGTCTGTTTAGTTATATGAATCATATGATATAATCGAGTTTATAACCTTACAAGAAAACGGTGTGGTAAAATTAAGTACTTAAATAGTTGCTAGTTATACAACATTGATACAACTATACTCTGACAGCTCTGATACAAAACTATAAACTTACATCTACATAAGAAAAAATGCTTGCAATAGAATCAAAAAAGGAGGCAAATTTGAACACAATGCCGAAGTTGACAATCTCATCTTCTCTACTTCGTTACACTTCCACCTAACTCAGGTAAGACGAGATGTCACCAGTTAAAGAAACCTGGTCCTGCCCTCGAAATCAATTCTTTTCCAGCATCTTTTCCCATGGCAACCATATCATCAAAAGAATATAACCCTGTTCTTGATGTCTCCAGAACTGAAAGTTGTTGATTGCAAAGTGAGGAAGAAAGTTGATTTGTAAACTAAAATTGACATGTGAAATTAAATGGCATTACCTCGAGTTCCATCCGGGGAGGCAACTAAACCTCGGAAGTTACAGTTTCCATCCTTGTCCTGATAAGCATAGCCTGCAATTGGAGTGCGGCAGGACCCATCCAAAGTCTCAAGAAATGCTCTCTCACAAGCAACAGCTAATCTGGTTTCCTCGTGATTTAATGAAGCTATGTAATTAGCCTGTTCACATGATAAAACATTTAGTCTTATCAGTCATTAGAAAATGCTGATAACAATGTAAAGAACAAAACAATTATTGCGACAGGATACTTGTGCAGCATTTAGTCTACATTTACCAGACTATAGGTCAAAGGATTAGGAGCACTATATGCAAATTCACATAGATTCAGAGGTGCGTTAAGTACTTCTGGTTATATTTGCCTCAGAACTCAATAAGATATCCTTCTAAGGTGCCTAGACGCCTTCTTTCTGCTTCTACACCCTATTACACAACCTTGTCGATTTCATCAGTTGCTTATAAGCATAAACTGCACAATCTAAAGTATGATGTATGTCAACAGTACACTAATTGGCCTTCTAGGTTTCAAGGTAAGCACTTCTATTGCCATAATACAGACAGAAATCTTGCACTAGCACAAATAGAGCTTACATCATATTGCATTTCTGTCCTGAACATTTGCACTCCTAGTGTGCCACCACGAGTTAGAGTTGTGCTTCATTGTCTATATTTTGATAGATAACAATGATGGTGACAATATGCAATTATATGGGTGGATTTAAGTTGCGAAGTGATAGCAGAATGATTGCATATTTCTAATAGGAAAATATTCCCGAAGGACCAATTACTTAAATATAGGAAACTTGTCATTAAGTGGGAAACATATTACTATATAACTAAATTTTGTGTTCAGGTGTATGTCTGTGTCTGGAATTGTATACATGCATGGATACGACAGTTTATTTTTGGCATGTATCTGCGGTATGTGCACCTTTGATTTTGGCACGAGGACCAAACCTGTGACGAAATAGACAGAAATGAAACCTACAAAGGGGAATCTCAACTAACTCTCAACTAAACATGGCAAACTACAAAAATAACAACACTCTCTTAGTTCCGATTCCAAATGGCCCTTTGTGGAGTATACTATAGCCCTATGGCCTCACAAATGCCTGGGGAGAGGAAGACTCTTGTTGGTTTGGTCGCTTGTCATGGTATTCATACCCAACAGTTGCCCCCAGGTTGGCTGTCGGTCCACTAGGACCACCAACTGCAACTGGAAGTTCTAGAGATTCCAGAAGGCCCTGGATGACCAATTCCATACATGGGATGGTATCAAGCGCCCCCTGTGCACAACCCGAAACTTAGGTCAGTGGTCTTCTAGAGCTTGCTTTGGCATGCAGTTAGAAGGAAGTTCAGACCTCGCAGTCGGCAATCCACCTAGGGTGGAGCTGGAGATGTGGAAACCTAACTCTAAGAGTCTAATGACACTGACCACATCCGCAAGTCTATATGAGTGCAAAGTGCTTGCACACTTGACTTCGTGGCCCTCATTTTTATATGTAAACAATAGTGGTGATGACATGGATGACTATTTTCAGTTGCACAAATTGTCTAAAGAAATACAAACCTATATGTTTCTCATTGGCTAACTATACCAAAAGATGAATCAGTAATAATGATGTATTATAAGAATGAATAGTCATTGTGTGTGACGGTGTTAGTGGGGTTAGGCTGGGTTTGCTTCAGTAGAAGGGGGCCGGAGGAGCAGTCTATTATGTACACGTCTCTCCAGTAGAAATGATGTATATAAGAATGGATAGTCATTCAAAACAACTGTCTGTGCATTAGTTGGGTTAGGCTGGGTTGGTAGGAGAAGGGGCAGGAGGGGCAATGTATTGTGCACTCACACTCACTGGGGGTGGGGGGATGGGGTGGGTGGAGAGAGAGAGAGATCATTTTCCAACTAATCATGGTTATCATTACAAGTATGATGAAGTAGTGGCATGTGTAATTTGCAGTTTCCATGGGCCTTGTTTGGAAAATGGTAAGTTAGGCGGAATGTTGGAAAGTGTAGAAACTATGCCTATTTTCCCTTTTGCTTTTTTCTTGGGTACATGGAAAGTTGGGAAACTAGTAGGACCCACCACAAAAGTGGAAAGTACTCTCCATTCTATTTTCCTCCCAAATAGGTGGACGGTCATAAAAACTCATTCAAAGCCATTATGATATAGTTTTTATTATTATTTACTTTTAAAAAACAAACATCTACATTTAAACACTCAATATTAATTATTGTTTACTACTACCATGTCATCAATAACTACAAGTTTCTACCTTATAGTTTCTTGCAAACAAACAACATTTCCAATTGAAAACTTAGTTTCCTAAAGTTTCTAGAAATTAGGCCTCTTTGGCAAATGGAAACTTTTTCAAACTAGAAAACTTAGTTTCCATTGGTTTCCTGAAACTACAAGAAATTAAATTTCCAATTAAAATAGTTGTTGTTTGATAAAAAGTTAGTTTCCATTGGTTTCCTGAAAGTTTCCAACTAAAATAGTTCTTCGTTTGATAGAAAGTAGAATATAGTAACTAGTAGTCAACGATGACATGTTAATAATAAAAAATAGTTAACATAGCGCATTAAAAAATGGTTGTTTAGGTTTTAAAAATAAATAATAATAAACAATCTAGTCATAATTGTACTATACTAGTTTCCATGACTTTCTACCTTTTTGGATGGAAAGTATAACGAGTAGTTTTCATTTTTTGGGTGGGTCCTACCAGAACCAAACATACAATTAGAAGGAAACTAGTCGTACTCTAGCAGTTTCCTCTTTTTTTCCATTTGCCAAACTGGCTAGAAACAAAGTTTCTTAGTTCCAAAAGTTTCCTTGTGCCAAACAGGCCCCAAGTGTAGTTTGTAGTCCCAGGTTTCTCACAGTTTCGTGACACATTCATACTTTGACAAATAATTATGAAACAATCTGAAGTACTTTAGTTACCAAGAACAAGTTTGTTTAAATGTAACTATTGCTTTAGCCCATGAGCTTGTATACTCTGTATGAGGTAACCTAGAATTTTATCACGAACTGATAATTTATAATAGAAAGTACAAGAAGATTTTGAAACAGCTTCCTATAACTAGTAAACTTGTGAACAGTGTTAGCAAAGGATTCAATGTATACAATATATAATGTAAATAGAAAGTAAGTTTTCATGAAAGAAAAGCTCTGCTTTGGTGGTGGTATAGATCCAGGAATGTAATGTAAGAGACACAATATGTACTTTGGGAACTTGTAAATTTTTATTTTTCACTAGTTTAGCTAGAAACTAGAGGTTAACTGGTGGAAAATTAATCTGCCAGTTGTGTTATAACTGTATGCTAACCATACAACTAGACAATTTTGATGTGTGGAAAAGCTAAGAAGCCACTAGTGGCCTTTTATTTCTCTCTTTATGTGCATGAGCTAAAGTATAAGGAATGCAACAAAAAATGTGGACCATACCATCTTATCATCACTGCTCCTACAAGCTATTCCAATAGCACCTTGGGCAATTGCAGGAAGCATTTCTTCAATGGATAATAGAGCTGTGACATTCTCGGTCATATTCAGCCGCTTGAGCCCTGCTAATGCCAGCAATGTCCCTTGAACCTCACCTTCATTAAGTTTCCTCAAACGGGTTTGAACATTGCCTCTAAAGTTAACAACCTGTGAATACGGAACCAAATAAATAAGTCTACATATATCTCAAACGATAAGTTTAAATTCACATCATTGTGGAAGTTGAGGCAGTCCTGGAATCAGGATTGCGCCAAGTATCTAGAAGAAAATTGTTCCTTTCATATCTTTAGGCTGGAAATTATTGAACTTAGACGTTATTAAGATTTTCCAATTAACATTTTTAGGTTCGAAACCATCAAGAACTTATAGGTAAAATTTTCAAGCAAAAACCCCAAAGTCATGATTTAGTTGTACATTAGAGGCCTTAGCATCTCGATGGATCTTTTTCGTGAATATAAATGATACCAGGAAAAAAAAACTAGAACAATAACCATAAAAAGATTGAAAAGAGAAGGAAGAATTTTTTTAATAAGCAATAAGTTGTATCCCCTTTACAAATCAACAACACCAAACAAAGAAAAAACATATAGTGAAACAGAAGTATACAGTATGAGCCAAAAAGATTCAATTTGACCCACAATTCTCTTAATCAAAACAAATATACACAATTAAACTAAGAGCTTACTTTCAGTGATGGATAACGGTAAAGTATTTGAGACTGTCTTCGCAGAGAAGCACTACCAACAACACTTCCAGCTGGAAGCTCCGCAAGCGACTTTGCAGTCAAGGATATGAATGCATCCCGAACATCCTCTCGAGGAAGATTACAGGGTAAAGACATTCCGTCTGGGAAATAAGTAGGAACATCCTTCATCGAATGAACCGCGATATCGATTCTCCCATCTAATAATGCTTCGTCTATTTCTTTTGTAAATAAACCTTTGCCGCCAATATCAGCTAACGGTTGATCGAGAACTATATCACCGGTAGTCTTAATTATTATAATCTCAATAGCTCCATCTTCGGCTAGCTCCGAATGTGCTGCCATTAGTTTGTCTCGCGTCTCGTGGGCCTGGGCAAGTGCTAGTGGACTGTCCTACAAGCACATCAGAAATTACATTATCCAAAAACAAGTACAAAAATCAAAAACAAAAAATAGCAAAAGCATAAGATTGCTTTTAATTTGGACAAGGAAAATCCTTTTTACCATCCCATGCACTTAATATCATGTCACAGACAGCTGATACGACTCATAGGAAACATAATCATCATTGATGCATATTTGCTATCTAGCTACATATCTGAGATCATCTTGAAGCTACAAAAACAGCTAAAATGGTTGTGATATTAGTATGCTTGTAAAAACATGGCGATTCAACAACAATACAATCACAGAAACTCGCACCAAGCTGAAATAAGTAAGCTTGATAATATTTATACCCAAAAGAAAGAAAGAAAAACAACTAGATCAAGTCTTTGTGCAAGTACTATCTTCTAAAGTTTGCTATAAGTGACTGAAAAAACCAAGCAGCACAGTTTAGCATAATTATGTACAATGAAAACGGGAAACGTGTGAATCAATAAAAACATGCCATAAATGGACTAGGCTTGTAAAACATGACCCAAAAATGTCATAAAATGGATTATGCCTGTAAAACATGAGAAGAAGAAAATGTCATAAAATGGACTATGCTTGAAAACATGGTGATTCAATAACAATACAATCACAGAAGCTCACACCAAACTGAAATCAGTAAGCTTGAAAATACTTATACCCAAAAGAAGCTCATTTTGTAAAAACAACTAGATCAAGTCCTTGTGCCAAGTACAGTAGTCTAAAGTTCGCTTTAAGCGGTGGAAAACACCAAGCAGCACAGTTTTCATAGCAAAATTACTCGAAGTAAGGGTCCCATGGAGCAAATTATTATTCTTTATAAATATTATCAATAAATCTTCATATAATACCTATCAGAACTACTAATATTACATGAAAAATCCTAGTATATGGAAAGAATATTAAATCCTAACATTCTAAATATAAATTCTTGAGCTTATAAATGGTTCAATTCCTCAAGTAACATAGTTTACTAACTACTCTTGTAATTGTTTGAGGCCACAATATACTGGCAATCATTGCATACCTATTTCTACTCTTAACCTATGTTGCAGGGACACAGATAAGACAAGGAAGATGCACTTATTTTGTGTGTCCTAGTGTATGTTGGAGTGTCCGGGTTGTGTCCTACAAGAACGGCTTAGATTTTTTTAGTTTTCGTGCTTCCCAGCTCAGAACAGTTTAGTACCGAGTGCCAGAAGTACCATAGTTTGCAGTATCGGCCGATACCAATACGATTTGGCAATGGTGACTACTATTTCATTCTATTTCAAAATTACTAAGAAACAGTACTGGAAATACTTATAATTATACATAAATGTATGAAATATATTTTCTAAAATGTTAATAATTATTTTGCTTTCCGATACAAAAAAAATCCGATAGTCCGATCCGAAAACCCCCGATGCTGCCGATACTGATACTCATAGGAATGACCCGATACTGATTCCGTTACCGATACTATGAACCTTTTGAAATACATTATTCCAGTTTGTCGGAATTAAGCACCAACCCATCTTACATGAATACAAGTATAAGGAAGGTAGTGGAACGTGATATCTAGGCAACAATGCTACGGAGATGAGCTTACGCGCAAAGCTAAATGGTTCAAAAACAGATGAAAAGCAATAGTGATGATGAACAATCTAGCATAGGGACACATTCTCCAGAACCAGTTGCTAAGATATCAAGCAGCATGATTCTCACTCTTGCCCACGGAGGAAGCTATAACCTACTATCCCCCACAAACTGCATTGTAACGATCTATCATTCTGACCCAACGTCTTCTGACGCAGAAACTGTATATATTATTTCATGTAACATAGGCATCACTTCAACCTTAGTCAATAAGCGCTCGAGCGATTTAACTATTTCGATATGCGATAGGAAACCATAATATTATCAAACCCAATGTTCTGCTCATTTGCATTTTTATTTTTTATTTGTTCTCTCCATTTCCCGA
Source organism: Iris pallida (assembly GCA_029216955.1). Classification (NCBI taxonomy): domain Eukaryota; kingdom Viridiplantae; phylum Streptophyta; class Magnoliopsida; order Asparagales; family Iridaceae; genus Iris; species Iris pallida. The sequence goes on from JANAVB010044216.1 coordinate 632,510, forward strand.
TTGAGCGGAAATTTGCTCCCTTTTTTTTGTTCATGGCCAGAATGAGTAACTATTTCAAGCTCGGTGAACAGAATAACATCGCAGCAAACACATCACAAACCACAATAGCACACTCCACATCCCAGCAAAACAGGAAGGAGCAAAAAGAAAGACACTAAAATTAGTAACGAATCTCGACGAGCCATTAGAGTTCTCGCAGGAAAAGCTCACCTCCCCCTGGTGCCGATTCTGATGAGGGAGACCTTCGGCTTGGTCTCCTGCTCCATGGCGAGCGTCGATTTGACCGCCATAGCCCTCCTCCTGCTGCTCGATCTGGGAGGCGTCCGTGGAGCTGAGGACGTGAAGATCAGCGGGTTCTGGACTGTGGATCTCATGGAGAAGGTGCTCGCCATTAGAACGATAAATGGGGGAGGAGGAGAAGAAAAAAGAAGCAGCTTTGGATTGGATTTGGGGGTTTTGGGGATTTGATGTGGGAAAGTTTTTTTTTTTTTGGTAGTGGGAAAGAGGATAATGTCAGTAGCTAGACCAATCACACCATCTCCTGAGTCACCTCCAAAATACCCCAAATCATTTGATAGTGTTTTAAAAATTGGACCGGAGATCGACCCGGATAAAAGGTACTGAATCGGACCAAATTGGTTCACTTAAATTGTTCAACCACTAAATTAACCTAAGTTCACTATATTAACCTAAGTGATCAAGTTTAATCCCTTCTAGACAATATTTTTAATAATAATATTTATTTACAACCGATTTTGAGGAAAAGGATCAATATCGATCCGACCTGAAAAAGATATCGATTCACAGGTCAACTGGTTGAACTTGTCAGTCTGGTCCGATTGTTAAAACACGGCTTTCATCTCGAAACGTGAATCCAATTGCATATTTGACCGGACATAGATACTAAAAATCTTCTAATAATAATATTTTAATAAATATTGTAATGTATAATTAATTTATTGGATATATGTTTGGTATATAAATAAACTAGGATAGTGCATTGTGCACACTTTTTTTTTTCATTTTTTAAATTCATGTGTCCATATAAATTACGTATTTATCAATATATTAACGTGCATCCTTAGGGTACGTGTACCCGTATAAATAAACTAGGGTCATGCATCGTGCACGTGTTTTTTTTCAATTTTAAATAAATACTTGCATGACAACCTGTTTTAAAATAGTATAAAATATTTAAAAATAAATTTATGTTTGTTAATAGTTGGAAGTTGATAATTATTAGTTGGTAGTAATTTTCACTTATTGGGGAGGTATCTATTATGTGTGTTTGCCCCTAGTTAATTTAAGCATATCTTGATACATGTAGCGTTGGAGAATGACATTTTTGGAACATGAAAGTTTCAGTGTGAAGTCTAGAAATTTTCGTATTATATATAAGATTACTAGAAATATCACATAAGATAAATTTCACAAATTACCTATATCTGTCAAAATTATAATTTTGACAAATTAGTCATTAGACATAAACCTAAATAATATATTTAAGCCATTTACATCATATTCTGCAATTAATTTAAATGTCAAAGTATAATTTTTACGTAAAAGATAATCAACATAATAAGGTGAAGCAAAAAAAAATGACAACTGTGATATAATTTCATATATAAATTTCCAAATGTTTATATTTTAATAATCTAATCATATTTGTTTGGGTCTAGCCGAATCGAGTTAGATTTGTGTCTAGTCATATTCGTTTCAAATTTTGGTCGGGTCTTAAACACATGTGTTATGTTATGTTTGTGTCGGTCTTACGGGTTCGGGTTCAAATTAAGGTTGAGAGAAGTGATCTGGATATGGCCAAGTTTTGTTATACTGGGTCCATATGAATTACAAATTTTGATCGGAACTAGTTTGGACAATCTCAACAATATTTTATACCAATTGGAATTTAGTAATACCCAATACCCGTCTATTGTTATTGGAACAATATTCGTTAGTGTGGTGCAAATATGATGACCAAAGAAATACATTATTCTCTCGCAGACATATATTTAAGTTTAGGAGAGCCAATACAGTATGTATTTGGTACATAGTAATATAAAGAAAAATATATTTATTTTCATATACTATATTAACCCCCTTAAACTTATACATTATGAGGCTTTATGCATCTTGAACCATTGTCTTTGCTTATCGAGATACGAATGAAAGTCGTTACATAGTTTTATTGACATTTTTGCACCATGCGCACATCTAGAAAGATTTGATATGCTCTATGCATTGACCACTCAATTCAAGCAACTTTGACACGAGTGGACATGGCCGATTCAAAATAAGTATTACAAGATTTTAAATTTGGACAATTTTTTTAAGCTTAAGATAACTTTTCAGGTCCAACGTGACCTGTCAAGAGGTTAGAATCCCATGTGACCTCCCAAAATTAGTCCACAACAAAAATCAAAGAACAACTAAATAAGCTTCGATTCAAACAATCCAACCTCCTGGGCCGTTCTGTAACTGAATCCTACAACTTGTATCAACAACAAGAACAGAGTTGTTCGCCCAATTTTTTTTTTCTCAACTACTTACTTTGTTCTGTTCATTTTTCTTCATTAAGGAATCATGCTATGCTTTGTTTAACTTTGTATAGTTGATTAGTTTAATGAATATAATTTGGATAATTTGAACCTTTCTTATGTATATTTGAGAAAATTATTTAATTCATAAAATAATCGGATAATTCCGAACAAATTCATGCAATTTATGTAAGTTTTGTGTCCTTTCAATTATATTAGCACTATTTTTGACACCTCTTTTGAACAAATTTGTGCTTCTATTTGCTAATTAAATAGTCATTAGTGTGTTGTATGCGTCTTTTATCTGTATTTTTATTTTATTTTCTAAATGTCTATTTGCATGAAAAACATATTTTTAAATGATATAAAATGGAAATTGTAATTGTCAAGATGGTTATTACAATGTCTTCAGATTATCAATGTGGGTTATCAACCCTTAATTTATTAACTATTTTTAAAAATAAAATTTATAACTTCCCTTATAAATTAAGAATAATTTTAATAATTCACTTTAAAAATCGGTGGACGCTATTTTCCTTGTCAATTACATTTCCCTACAAATTATTTAAAATAAATTTATTTTTAGATGTGTTTAGTATTAGAAAGTGTGTAATTATTGGTGGTTAGTAATTATGTTAATAGAAAAATGTGTAATATATATGTTTTACTGCTCTTTATATATACTAGTAACGTGCACATACATTGCACGTGCTAAAAAAATTGTTAAAAAATAAATAAATATGAATTTATTATAAATATTGTCGTTCCTAGAAATTGAACTCAAGCAACAAAGAAAAAAGATCATTCCATCTTAACCACTCGAGTTAAAAGATGTTTAGTTATAATTAAATCATATTATGTAATTAAATAATTAGTTAACTTGTTTTAAAATGATTAATGGAACTTAACCACCTGAGTTAAAAATGTTTAGTTGTAATTAAATCATGTTAGGTAATTAAATAATTATTTATTTATTTTTAAAATAATTAATGGAATTTTTACAAATGGCTTAAACACGACTCAATTTTGAGCCGTTTTCAAACCACCTATTAGTAGAGATACGATTGGAAAATATTACTTTCGGAATTTGAAAGTTTCACACTTTAAAAGTTTTTTGTGAAACCCGAAATCTTGGAATTAGTAATTGTTGGATTTTATTTGTCTGTAGCGTAATATTAGTCTTAGTTTTATTATTATTATTATTATTATTATTATTATTATTATTATTATTATTATTATTATTATTATTATTCGGATCAAGAAAATATATTTTTAAAATTAATTATTGGATTTTGTTTGTGGCCTGTCTCCGATCCCGTGCCCGGAGTCCGACCCCGAGTCCGGACACCAGACCCCGTCTTCCGAACCCACCCTTGGATTTTTTATTAAAACCTGTAATTAAATCTATTTACATTTTTATGTATTCATTGTTTAAGTTTTTAATAAAAAGAAATAAAAAAAAATAAAACTAATTTTTCCCCCCACGACCTGATCTGGTCTCCCACGACCAGATCCGCTCCCCTTATTTCTCCTCAGCTACTTCTCCTCCTCTCCACATCTTTTTCTCCCACTCTCTCCATATTAACCCACTCCCGGCTCTCTTTCTCCCCCTCATTCTCATTTCTTTCACTCTCATTCTCCTCCCCATCTCACTTCTTCCCCTTTTCCCCAAGCTCCGACCAACTCCTCGGCGCCACCTTCCGGCCGCGCCCAGCCCGTCCTCGACCCCAGCAGCCCCGGACTTGGTTGAAGAGATGGGGTATGATCCGGAGATGACACCTCATCGCCAGCAGGATTGGTCTTGTCAATGGCCATTCTCTGGAAGGTTTATGATGCAAACATAAGCAAGGTATCTTACCAGTCTATAATCAAACAAAAATATTTATGTATATAATTCGGACCTATGTTGTGACAAATCAATGTTCTAGTGTTCTAATTGTTTCTAGGTATGTTTTCCTAAGTTGTTGTTATAGACCTGCATGGGCCACCACTAAAAACATGTCACGACCCGATTCCAAATAATTGGGTCGAACCGGATCATGTCCAGCCTGCACCGTTGTTGAGACGGCGGCAGTAAGCTGTATCCACTATTGCAGTAATCACAACAACATCTAAATATTTGTCACAACTCAATATTCGAAAATTTAAAACTTTATTCAACATTTGAAAAGTACAACCGGAATAGAAAGACTGAAATAAAATGCTGAATTCAAATTATCAAAATTCTAACACAACCAATCTGGAAACAGAAAATCTAGCTAAGCGTTCGGCTCATCGGCCTCAGGTCCTGCGTCCTCCAAAGGGGACTCTGGCAACACCACAGGGTACAGAACCGGGTCATAATAACTGTTGTATAACAGCTCAGCATCCTCAAAATCTCCTAAAAATGTTATCTCCAGTCAGGAGGGAGCAAAGTACAATTTATGATAATCTAACAATTGAAATAATAATAGAATCATGCACTTTTAAACAATTTGAAAATAAACAGTTCTCCAGCAGTTAAAACATTGTGATGTGAATAGACAATGAATATGACCGGCTTGGGTTGTGTCACGCCCCAGAACCAGAATACTGGAGAGCGGGGGCAGACATAGCCAGCTACGTATATTGAAATAGAATACATCTCAACTATACGTTCACGACTGTCTAGATATGAGGGTTTACTACAAGCCAGCAGTCTCTTAAGGTTAAGCCTATTGTCTCAATCTCAAGTAATTAACAGAGTTACAAGATATTAGAGCATCAAATATATATATATAAGGCGTCCCAAATATTACATATTGGATGATCATGAAGCTAGTCGTACAAAATGATGGGACTAGCAAGAGTTCAGTCATACATGATCAACCCTAGGATTTGTTAATCATGTTTACAGCCTGTAGGCAGACAGTAAGTAAATGTGCATCGAGCTAACAGGTGCTCGTCGGCTAAACGCCTCAAAAGAATAAATTTACATATAAGTGGGTAAAACAAAAAGGAAAACCCACTCTTGGCCCGGGTTCCGTCTAGTTGTCACCATTGGACTGGAAGCTCGGTAGATCCTCGGAAGCTGCTCCGAAATCTGGCCACACAAAACCAGTTGGGTCAAACCCCAGAAGAGCAAGTGCCACAAAGGAGGCCACAAATAAGAACAAAAGCCAGCATATCAGAACATAAGAATAAAAGAAGTACAAGTAGTAAAGTACACAGGGCGATAAACGACTAGGGACGTGGAACCATTCCGGGAGCCAGGTTACAATCCTTAAACCAGACAAGGACCGGGGTTGTAACCCTTCGCCTGAATAGCTCACTGTCTCTACTCATTTATCGTTAAGATAAGTAAAACAAACATGCTCAGGAGATAGCAGGTACTGGAGCTAGACAAGACTTAGACAAGGCTGGACACCATCCATTCGCAATCGGCCAAACAAATACTACGGCTTACTACTTTAACTAACTAGGGTTATCACAAACCTAATTACTAACAAGATGCAAGTGAGAATTCCAGTCCCAAGCCCTGCAGACCATCCAGTTATCCTTCCGCGGGTTGAGAGTTATAGGTGGGTACATTGTCCGGGAGACAAATGTACCCTTAGGTGACTTAGAGGGTGCAACACATGACAGTGTGCTGGAAATGTGCTCTACTCGTCGGCAAGCTACAAGTCCATTAAAGCGCCCAGATAACGAGATTGCCTGTGACTGGGAATTCTCCATGTTCTAGTTTGATCTAATCATTAGCCTAATCCAATTTAGCGCGAGTCCCTGGCCGTGGTACCCAGGAAGTCACGTCCTAGACATGATGCAAAACAAGACAAGTGGATTGTATAAGCAGGCAAGCAGGAACACCCACGGTGTCAAGTTGATTATACGAGTCAAGTTACAAGTTACAAGTCAAGTCAAGTCAGGAGTGCGCCGCCACGGGCCACTATCAAGTTATCAAGATAAATCATGTCAGGGTACTGTTAGGAGTGCGCCACTACGGGCCACTATCAAGTCAGGTTGGTCATGCCAGGAGTGCACCACTACGGGTCACTGTCGTGTTATGCTAGTTCCTTGTCATACCATGCCAAGTACAATAGTCAATCCAAACGTAATAAGTAAAATCAAGTTCATGACAAAAGGCGTAAGGATATAAAATGGACGTAAAATATCTAATAAAATACCAATATATATAGGGCTATAGAAGAGCCAAGCTTAAAGAAATAACCAAAACTCCAAAAGCCAATGGATTGCGCAAGGGGTCAGGGAGTTGGATTGCGCAGGGGTCAGTTGCGCAGGGTGCCAAGTGCGCAGGGGCACAGGGCACAGGGGCAGATTGCGCATGAACAGACTGCGCAGAAGTGAACTGCGCATGGGTGGATTGCGCAGGAACAGACTACGCAGGAGTCAACTGCGCATGGGTGGATTGTGCAGGAATAGACTGCGCAGGAGTCAACTACGCATGGGTGGATTGCGCAGGGGTTACTTTGCGCATGGCTGGCTTGCGCATGGATGGCTTGCGCCAGCGCAATCCAGCGCAGCGCAAAGCACTGGCTGAGGTCATGCGCAATCGGCCCTGCGCTAAAGAGCACAGGCCGGGGGTGCGCAATCGGCCATGCGCTAAAGAGCGCAAGGCAGAGGGATGTTCTTCCTGGCCGAGAGCAGGTCCAAGAACACCAAGAACTTCAATTCTTCATAACTTTGTCAAATCAAAACCAAATCTAGATTTTCAAAGTTCTAACTTGAGTAAAATCGAATTCTCTTCCACATGGAAGCATCAAAACATGCAAAAATCGAAGTTTAATAGATCAAAACCAAGGATTTTTGAAAATGGTTAAAACCTAGATCTAGAAGAATGAAAGCTCCAAATCACAAAATGTCAAGTTCTAAAGTTGTTCTCCATAGCCTAATCTAGTTAATGGACAAATAAAAAATGGTGCTTATTTGATGGCAAGGTGCACTTGCCTATGGGTTGGGGAGTTGTGTGGAAGAAGGAAGAAGATGGAGAAGTTAATGGAGAATAAAGAGGAGAGAGAAAGGTTGGTGGAGATATAATGAGGGTGGGTGTGTTGTGTTGATGGTAGAGTGTAGGTTAAAGTGTACCAATTCATATTAAACCAAACCTAATCAAACCAAACCAATTCCACAAAATAAAACCAAGCCATGGTCCAAACCCATTTACGAGAAACCAAAATCCGCAAGTCGAGAAAATAAAATACGTGCCAAAATCAAATTATGAGTACAAATACGAAATACAGGAATGGGGGTGACAACTCTACCCACCTTCAAAGAATTCCGTCCTCGGAATTTAATCAAGGAGCTAGAGATTGCCACGACAAGCTATACTAAGCACAGACAAGCTACACTAAGCAGTTCAATCATACAATCATACAATGCAAGCAAGGAAGGGAAAGCGTAAGGCACAAGGAAGACATTATACCTTACGAGTCAAACAGGTAGGGATATCACGATCGGATGTCGTCCTCACGCTCCCACGTTGACTCACCTAGAGAGTGATGACCCCAAGCAACACGAACTAAGTTAATAGTCTTGTTCTTGAGCGTCTTTTCTCTCCGGTCCAATATGGATACGGGCCTCTCCTCATACGAAAGGTTGGTACCAACAACCAATTCTGAATGATCTAGGATATGGCTCGGGTCCGGGATGTACCGTCTTAATTGGGATACATGGAATACATCATGTACCTCACTTAGCGACGGCGGAAGAGCGAGGCGATAGGACACATCGCCTACTCGCTCTAGAATATCGAACGGCCCTATATACCTAGGACTAAGCTTTCCCCGTACACCAAAACGAATGACGTCGCGGGTAGGCGAGATCCTAAGGAATACATGGTCGCCGACGGCAAATTCTAAGGGACGCCGATGAGCATCGGTCCAATGGCGCTGGCGATCTTGAGCAACTCGGAGGTGATCTCTGACTTTTCTGACCACTTCAACCGTCTGAGAAATCAATTCTGGACCGAGCATCTGCCTCTCTCCGACATCGTCCCATGCTAACGGGGATCTGCACTTCCTGCCATACAGAGCCTCGAAGGGTGCCATCTGGATACTGGCCTGGAAACTATTGTTGTACGAGAATTCCACCAGGTGCAGGTGATCCTCCCACGAGCCACCGAAGTCAAGGGTACACGACCGCAACATATCTTCGAGGGTTTGTATAGTGCGCTCCGATTGCCCATCTGTCTGCGAATGATACGCTGAGCTAAACTTGAGATGAGTCCCCAAACTTTGATGAAGACTGCGCCAGAAGTGCGATGTGAATCTCGTATCCCTGTCTGATACTATGCTGACTGGCACTCCATGAAGTCGGACGATCTGCCTGAGATACATCTCTGCTAGCTGCGCCGTCGACTGTCCAACTCTAAATGGAAGAAAGTGTGCCACCTTGGTAAGCATGTCCACAATGACCCAAATAGCATCTCTGCCTGCCGGAGATCTGGGTAACCCAGTCACGAAATCCATGGTAAGGTGCTCCCATTTCCATTCTGGGATCGGTAAAGGTTGAAGAAGTCCAGCTGGCCTCTGATGTTCAGCCTTGACTTGTTGGCAAACCAAACATCGAGAGACATACCGGGCTATCTCCCTCTTCATACCATTCCACCAAAAGTGTTGACGAATATCTTTGTACATCTTCGTGCTGCCTGGGTGGATGGAATACTGCGAACTGTGAGCCTCTGCCATGACTTCCTGTCTGATATCTCCACTGGGTACACAAAGGCGTGTGCCGTGTCGAAGTGTACCATCCTCATGAATACATAACTCTGGCCTTCTTCCTGCTTCGCACTCTGCTCCGAGCCGCTGAATCTTGGAATCTGTTAACTGTACTGTCCGGATCCTCTCAACTATGGTGGACTGAATCTGTAGGCTGGCCATCAAGGCCACATTGGAAGGAAGAACCACTTCAATTTCCATCTTCTGAAGATCCGACAATAACTCTGGTTGCGCCGTCAGGAAATAAACTCCGGCTCTCCGGCTCAACGCATCTGCTACAACGTTGGCCTTCCCTGGATAATACTGCAAATCCACATCGTAGTCCACCAGTAGCTCGAGCCATCTTCTCTGCCGCATATTAAGATCCTTCTGGATGAAAACATACTTCAGGCTCTTATTGTAAGCCCCTGAATTTAGGGCTTATTTTTTTTAATTTTAATAATCAATTAATTAGAATATTATTATTTGATTATTATTTGATTTAATGCTCTTTATCGTGACTTGGAATTCTAGAGCATCAGGGATGCCAGTCTCTGGAAACTTCCTTCTTGGAGTTTGTAGTAGGCGAGATTATCTTCACATTGATATATCGTGTCCCACTCGAACTTGTTCCCTTGTATTCTTTTTGTTTCGCGCAAGTTCGGGTCAATATTAGACCATTTAATTATTAATTGAATTCTCACTCTTTTTCTTGATCATCATATGCGCGTTACCATGACTTTTAATTTAGGAGCACCAGACTAGTCATTCTCTCGAAACTAACTTGTCATGCCTGATCTACTCGAGACGCTCTTCACCCATGACCTTCGTGTCCCACTCAGACACTCCATTTTGTGCTCCATTTTCTTCGCACAACTTTCGGTTCAATTTAGGCCAATTAATTATCTACCGTGAAACCCGATTTAATTTCCAATTTAATTTCGGGGCCCGACATTGACCCAACCTAGTCGACCCCAAATAGGGACATGGCCCACACGAAGCCTACTATCCGCCTGCCACTTGTGTCTCATTTATTTGAGTCCCCGCATGTTATTTATTTATCCATGATTATAAATTCCTATTTTAATTCAAATATTGCATCCTGTCCGATTTTGGCCCGACCCGGCTCTACCGAACCCGAACTCAAGCTCCATGTTGGCCTCTCATTACTGCTCAATTATCCCACAAGATTTTCCTATTTTAAAAATATTTCTTTCTCTCTCTACTTATTAAATATCTATTTCTCTCTCTCCATGTGTATATATACATATATATACATAATATATATATATAATCTCTCTCTCATCCTCACCTTACTCTCTCTCCTACCTCTCCCATGCTAGCCGACCTACACCCCCCCCTCTCTCATTCTCTCTCTAAAATATCTTCTAAATATCTCTCTCTCTCACTCTTTATATAATATATATACACACATATATATATTATAATCCCTCTTTCTCTCCCTCCTCCTTAAAATATCACACACCCCACCAGGACAGCACATCCCCCCCTACCCCTTCCTGTACGAACAGCCCATCCCTATCTCACTTTCTCTCTCTCTAAATATCATTTCCTCTCTCTCTCCCTTTTGAACTACACACACACACTCTCATATTTCTTTCTCTTCTCTAACTAAACCAACTCCATCACTTATACTCCCTCACCAGCAAGCAAACCGAGCCCAGCCCCATGGCCGACCCCCTCATCCCGAGCTCACTCCCCTCCTCCTTCTTCTTCACTTCTCATCATCTTCCCTCCACACCTTAGCCACCAACACCACCAAGCCAACACCACCACCATCATCATTATACAACATCTCCTCCACCATAGCCTACGCAGCCGCCGCGCGTTGGCCGTGCGTTGGCCGAACACCGCAGCCACCGCCGCCGCGCAGGCCAGCACCGCCGCCGCCGCGCGCAGCAGCAGCTGCGGCGCTGCAGCAAGCAGCAGCCTGTGCAGCACAGTCGCGCGCGCGTGCAGTCGCCACCCGGCGCCGCCGCGGTCGCCGCCGCCGCCGGCGAGACCCTCCCCATGGTCGGGCGCACCCAGGCGCACCACCCTGTGGCGGCCAACGTCCTCCGGGACGCGCCGTCTAGGCGATTTCAACGTTTTTCTCGGAGTTCCGTCGACGCGCGCGCGGAGAAATTCCAGAATTTGTGCTCCGTCGCAGCGACTTCGTGCGCATTTTTTGGGAGATCCGACCGTTGGATCGGCGATTTCTTTGCTCCGTCGCAATCTCGGTATATACCCCTTCACTCTCCTAAAATTTCACCCGTTAATTTCGTCGTTTGATACATCAAAACCGGCCACCAAGTTGACGTTTTAATTTGTACTGTTTTTGGACAGTTTTGCGACGCCAACTTCGCGGGTTCGTATCTTCGTCATCGCAGCTCCGTTTTGCGCGCCACCAGTTCCGGTGCACAGCTGGTATAACCCTCTTCCTGCTCCCTTTAGATTCCATTTCAGTTTGAGCTTGATAGGTCGGTCGAATTCGACGCCAAAGTTGGCCGTTCGGATTCTTTAATTTGCACTAGTTAAATTCCATTTTTGAACCCGGGACTCCGGATTCAATTTCTGACACCACCAGTAGACTCGTGGCGTCGTTCTGGTATGTTTTCATATAAAGTTTGCTTGATTTGGAGAACGTGGGCCCTGGCACGCATTTCGGTGCAAAGTGGGTCCCACTTTCTGAGTCAACGGGAGTTTTTGACGCCGGCTCATCGGAATCCAATTCCGGATATACCGTTGAGTTCGTATCGTCATTCTGGACTCGTTGACATATAATTTGCTAGGTTTTAGTGGACATTGGTTCCGGCACGCATTTCGGTGCAAGTCGGATACCAACATCCGGGTCAACGGGTCATTTTGTGTTCGGCTCATCGGAATCCAATTCCGGATATACCGTTGAGTTCGTATCGTCATTCTGGACTCGTTGACATATAATTTGCTGAGCTTTGAGGACATTGGCTCCGACACGCTTTTCCGTGCAAATCGGTTTTCAATGTCCAGGTCAACGGACCAATTTGAGATCAGGGTCAACGGAATCCAATTCTGGATATACCGTTGGGTTCATATCGTCATTCTGGATTCGTGGACATATAATTTGTTAGGTTTTTGTGCACTTTTGTTTTGGCACGTTTTTCGGTACAAAGTGTGTCCAACGGCGGACATCATTTTGGCCCGAAATTATCGTTTTGCCCCTGTGTCCAAACTGGACTTTTGGACAGGCTATCCTAGCTGATTTGACCATTCTGGACACGTTGGTGATGTTAGTTTCATCATCCGACAACATCTGTAGATTTCTTCCCTTTTGTGTCACCCTATTATTATAATATTTTCTCCTTTTGGTTGTTCTAGAGACCCGTCGATTTCAGTGATTTCTAAATCACCGAAATTCATAAGTTGACCTTGTAGATGTTTATAGAGACTAGCTTGACCTTTATTGACCATGGTTGACTAGATTGACTAGATGTCGAAAGTAGAGTCAACATTTGACCTAGGTTTGACCAGATTTGACCAACGTTGACTTTTTGACCAAAGTCAACTGTAAGTCAACCATTGACCTATTTGACCTAGATTAGACTTAGAGTTGACCATAGTTGACCAGTTGACCAAAGTCAACTGTACGTCAATCTTAACCCAGTTTGTCTTAGTTTGACTTAGTTTGACCTAGATGTTAGTATGTCTTTTGACCCTGATCAGCTCTTGTATTATTTCATCTTTAGGTCTGTGGCTTTACTCTGAACCCTGATTCATATTGACAGCAGGACCCCAGGCGAGTACATTCTCTGATAATATTTCTGTTTTATGATATCGTTTATGTTTCTTGTATTTAGTGTAGATATGCTTGTTCTCGACACATTGGTCACACGGATTGGTATTCATGGATCCCGACGAGAGATGTTTCTCCTTCTTAGGTTGGGATGTATTGTGCAAGCACCCTTGTAGCTCTTGCTCGATATGTGGTCACTGATTCTAGAGAAGGTTCGCGACCTTCTCATTAGAATCCCGTGCAGTGACGTGTCCTGTTTGGATCCACTCTACCAGTCGGGGACGGGGAGTACTAGTGTAGATGTGTGGTCATTACCCACCTTGTTTATTCTTGTAGACCTTGAATGCTACCAATCCTACACTCCACGTGGGATTGGCTGATCATAACCTTGTGCAGACCCAATCCGGCCACATGTTGTAGCTAGTATTCACACACCTAGATATATGATTCTTGATTCTTGTACATGTCATGATCAGTTTTACTTGCCTTGTTCTAGCTCTAGATTTACAGCTTACCCTGCCATGATACTCACATGTACATTTCATGATTTCTTGTATATTCTCTCTAATTACTGCTACATGTTCAATATCGTCTAATTAGAACTGTTATTTGAGATTTGTGCTCGTTCCGCTCCTGACTGGATACGTTATGAAATATTACAGATGTTGATACTAACTGAGATGGTTCCCACTATTCTTCTCTATGAGTTGCCTGGTAGTTATCCTTAGTTAGTCCTGTTGTTCCTTCTTTATTTTCCTGTCTTATGATCAGTGTAGATTCTAGTTGTTCTAGTGATATTGTTATTATTTCTTGTCTTATCTTCCTTAGTTTTTGTGATGTGACATGAGTACATTTCTAGTTATGGATTCTTAGATGTTGTAGTTAGTATAGTATACTTGACAGCGTTCTACCGCCGATACCGCGGCGTAGGCTGGGCGTGGCCCACGTATTCGTACCCGTATATCCGGGTGCGGGTCGTGACACGTTTTTAGTGGTGGCCCATGCAGGTCAGTCTTTGCAATTAATGCGAAGTCGTGGTAGTACTTGAGCTTATCTGTACTACTGCGAGCCTGCCCTAGGATTAAGGTTGAGTCATGGAATATTTAAGGATTTTGGTACTCAGTCACATATTAGGAACTCTTGGTAGATTCTAGGGATGACCCCTGGGAATTTTATTTTGAAACTCTTCAAATCTATTCCCATTCGTTTCTATCCGTCCTGATTTCTGAGATATCTCTCAGTTATCAACTTTATTCCTTCTTGGAATGAGTTTGTGGACCCCAGAGGGAGGTATAAGTTGAACTTATATGTCATCTAGGTTGGGGAGAGAATATGATTTATCAACCTCGTATCATGGTCGAGGTTTGTTTTAGATTATATTCCACCATTTTCTATCTTGACCTAGGTAGTACCTTCGGGACTTTCCTGAGATTTTCCTCTGAACCCTATCTCGAAAGTTGTTTCCGTTGTCTCTATTAACTTACCCTTGACTTGTTGTTGAATTTTAAATCTTACTATTCGTTGTTGACCTTTGATTTTGTTTAGGAAAATTCTTTTAAGAATAGAGTTAAGATATCCTGATAAACATATTTTGGACGAGGACGATGAGAACAGTAAGTGTCTACTTTATTTATGGAGTTTAGAATTTATCGCAGTCATATTAGCTAGCGAGACAAGGACATGGAGCCTGATTTGGATATACTATCCTAGTTATGTCATTTAGATTCTCTTGCAGCCATACCGGTTGGCGTGGTAAGGAATCTAGATGACATGATTATAGGGTGTATACCATAGTTATGGACTTCATTGTTTATTACCGCTATGTTTACTGGCGTGGCGTAAATTCTGGCAACATAATTTTGGATAGACGTGTATGGTTATCAGGTCATATCTTAAGTTGATTCACTTCTTTTACCAATTGAGCAAGATAATTCCTACCATTATTCCTTGTTTATCATTATTTTCTCTCCCATCGCATGATGATTTTCTCATCTTACCGTCATTTCCTTTGCCTTGTTTAGCTATGTCTTGATTATACAAATCATCCCGTACTTGGACTTCAATTATATCTTCGATTCTCTAAATTGTCTCTAAAATCGTGCCCCAATGACTTGACTTATTTCTGAAATCATGCACATATGATTTTGTTCATATCATGATTCTATCGTGCCAAAATCCATCATCGTGCCTGAACAATTTCGAATCGATTATCTTGATTGTGCAAACTCGTCATTCTTGGATCGTGCCTAAAGTATTGCCTAAACCTTCTATCATATTTTAACCCCACTACCAACCTTTAATTTCGAGGACGAAATTTTTATAAGGTGGGTAGGATTGTAAGCCCCTGAATTTAGGGCTTATTTTTTTTAATTTTAATAATCAATTAATTAGAATATTATTATTTGATTATTATTTGATTTAATGCTCTTTACCGTGACTTGGAATTCTAGAGCATCAGGGATGCCAGTCTCTGGAAACTTCCTTCTTGGAGTTTGTAGTAGGCGAGATTATCTTCACATTGATATATCGTGTCCCACTCGAACTTGTTCCCTTGTATTCTTTTTGTTTCGCGCAAGTTCGGGTCAATATTAGACCATTTAATTATTAATTGAATTCTCACTCTTTTTCTTGATCATCATATGCGCGTTACCATGACTTTTAATTTAGGAGCACCAGACTAGTCATTCTCTCGAAACTAACTTGTCATGCCTGATCTACTCGAGACGCTCTTCACCCATGACCTTCGTGTCCCACTCAGACACTCCATTTTGTGCTCCATTTCCTTCGCACAACTTTTGGTTCAATTTAGGCCAATTAATTATCTACCGTGAAACCCGATTTAATTTCCAATTTAATTTTGGGGCCCGACATTGACCCAACCTAGTCGACCCCAAATAGGGACATGGCCCACACGAAGCCTACTATCCGCCTGCCACTTGTGTCTCATTTATTTGAGTCCCCGCATGTTATTTATTTATCCATGATTATAAATTCCTATTTTAATTCAAATATTGCATCCTGTCCGATTTTGGCCCGACCCGGCTCTACCGAACCCGAACTCAAGCTCTATGTTGGCCTCTCATTACTGCTCAATTATCCCACAAGATTTTCCTATTTTAAAAATATTTCTTTCTCTCTCTACTTATTAAATATCTATTTCTCTCTCTCCATGTGTATATATATACATATATATACATAATATATATATATAATCTCTCTCTCATCCTCACCTTACTCTCTCTCCTACCTCTCCCATGCTAGCCGACCTACACCCCCCCTCTCTCATTCTCTCTCTAAAATATCTTCTAAATATCTCTCTCTCTCACTCTTTATATAATATATATACACACATATATATATTATAATCCCTCTTTCTCTCTCTCCTCCTTAAAATATCACACACCCCACCAGGACAGCACATCCCCCCCTACCCCTTCCTGTACGAACAGCCCATCCCTATCTCACTTTCTCTCTCTCTAAATATCATTTCCTCTCTCTCTCCCTTTTAAACTACACACACACACTCTCATATTTCTTTCTCTTCTCTAACTAAACCAACTCCATCACTTACACTCCCTCACCAGCAAGCAAACCGAGCCCAGCCCCATGGCCGACCCCCTCATCCCGAGCTCACTCCCCTCCTCCTTCTTTTTCACTTCTCATCATCTTCCCTCCACACCTTAGCCACCAACACCACCAAGCCAACACCACCACCATCATCATTATACAACATCTCCTCCACCATAGCCTACGCAGCCGCCGCGCGTTGGCCGTGCGTTGGCCGAACACCGCAGCCACCGCCGCCGCGCAGGCCAGCACAGCCGCCGCCGCGCGCAGCAGCAGCTGCGGCGCTGCAGCAAGCAGCAGCCTGCGCAGCACAGTCGCGCGCGCGTGCAGTCGCCACCGGCGCCGCCGCGGTCGCCGCCGCCGCCGGCGAGACCCTCCCCATGGTCGGGCGCACCCAGGCGCACCACCCTGTGGCGGCCAACGTCCTCCGGGACGCGCCGTCTAGGCGATTTCAACGTTTTTCTCGGAGTTCCGTCGACGCGCGCGCGGAGAAATTCCAGAATTTGTGCTCCGTCGCAGCGACTTCGTGCGCGTTTTCTGGGAGATCCGACCGTTGGATCGGCGATTTCTTTGCTCCGTCGCAATCTCGGTATATACCCCTTCACTCTCCTAAAATTTCACCCGTTAATTTCGTCGTTTGATACATCAAAACCGGCCACCAAGTTGACGTTTTAATTTGTACTATTTTTGGACAGTTTTGCGACGCCAACTTCGCGGGTTCGTATCTTCGTCATCGCAGCTCCGTTTTGCCCGGCACCAGTTCCGGTGCACAGCTGGTATAACCCTCTTCCTGCTCCCTTTAGATTCCATTTCAGTTTGAGCTTGATAGGTCGGTCGAATTCGACGCCAAAGTTGGCCGTTCGGATTCTTTAATTTGCACTAGTTAAATTCCATTTTTGAACCCGGGACTCCGGATTCAATTTCTGACACCACCAGTAGACTCGTGGCGTCGTTCTGGTATGTTTTCATATAAAGTTTGCTTGATTTGGAGAACGTGGGCCCTGGCACGCATTTCGGTGCAAAGTGGGTCCCACTTTCTGAGTCAACGGGACTTTTTGACGCCGGCTCATCGGAATCCAATTCCGGATATACCGTTGAGTTCGTATCGTCATTCTGGACTCGTTGACATATAATTTGCTAGGTTTTAGTGGACATTGGTTCCGGCACGCATTTCGGTGCAAGTCGGATACCAACATCCGGGTCAACGGATCATTTTGTGTTCGGCTCATCGGAATCCAATTCCGGATATACCGTTGAGTTCGTATCGTCATTCTGGACTCGTTGACATATAATTTGCTGAGCTTTGAGGACATTGGCTCCGACACGCTTTTCCGTGCAAATCGGTTTTCAATGTCCAGGTCAACGGACCAATTTGAGATCAGGGTCAACGGAATCCAATTCTGGATATACCGTTGGGTTCATATCGTCATTCTGGATTCGTGGACATATAATTTGTTAGGTTTTTGTGCACTTTTGTTTCGGCACGTTTTTCGGTACAAAGTGTGTCCAACGGCGGACATCATTTTGGCCCGAAATTATCGTTTTGCCCCTGTGTCCAAACTGGACTTTTGGACAGGCTATCCTAGCTGATTTGACCATTCTGGACACGTTGGTGATGTTAGTTTCATCATCCGACAACATCTGTAGATTTCTTCCCTTTTGTGTCACCCTATTATTATAATATTTTCTCCTTTTGGTTGTTCTAGAGACCCGTCGATTTCAGTGATTTCTAAATCACCGAAATTCATAAGTTGACCTTGTAGATGTTTATAGAGACTAGCTTGACCTTTATTGACCATGGTTGACTAGATTGACTAGATGTCGAAAGTAGAGTCAACATTTGACCTAGGTTTGACCAGATTTGACCAACGTTGACTTTTTGACCAAAGTCAACTGTAAGTCAACCATTGACCTATTTGACCTAGATTAGACTTAGAGTTGACCATAGTTGACCAGTTGACCAAAGTCAACTGTACGTCAATCTTAACCCAGTTTGTCTTAGTTTGACTTAGTTTGACCTAGATGTTAGTATGTCTTTTGACCCTGATCAGCTCTTGTATTATTTCATCTTTAGGTCTGTGGCTTTACTCTGAACCCTGATTCATATTGACAGCAGGACCCCAGGCGAGTACATTCTCTGATAATATTTCTGTTTTATGATATCGTTTATGTTTCTTGTATTTAGTGTAGATATGCTTGTTCTCGACACATTGGTCACACGGATTGGTATTCATGGATCCCGACGAGAGATGTTTCTCCTTCTTAGGTTGGGATGTATTGTGCAAGCACCCTTGTAGCTCTTGCTCGATATGTGGTCACTGATTCTAGAGAAGGTTCGCGACCTTCTCATTAGAATCCCGTGCAGTGACGTGTCCTGTTTGGATCCACTCTACCAGTCGGGGACGGGGAGTACTAGTGTAGATGTGTGGTCATTACCCACCTTGTTTATTCTTGTAGACCTTGAATGCTACCAATCCTACACTCCACGTGGGATTGGCTGATCATAACCTTGTGCAGACCCAATCCGGCCACATGTTGTAGCTAGTATTCACACACCTAGATATATGATTCTTGATTCTTGTACATGTCATGATCAGTTTTACTTGCCTTGTTCTAGCTCTAGATTTACAGCTTACCCTGCCATGATACTCACATGTACATTTCATGATTTCTTGTATATTCTCTCTAATTACTGCTACATGTTCAATATCGTCTAATTAGAACTGTTATTTGAGATTTGTGCTCGTTCCGCTCCTGACTGGATACGTTATGAAATATTACAGATGTTGATACTAACTGAGGTGGTTCCCACTATTCTTCTCTATGAGTTGCCTGGTAGTTATCCTTAGTTAGTCCTGTTGTTCCTTCTTTATTTTCCTGTCTTATGATCAGTGTAGATTCTAGTTGTTCTAGTGATATTGTTATTATTTCTTGTCTTATCTTCCTTAGTTTTTGTGATGTGACATGAGTACATTTCTAGTTATGGATTCTTAGATGTTGTAGTTAGTATAGTATACTTGACAGCGTTCTACCGCCGATACCGCGGCGTAGGCTGGGCGTGGCCCACGTATTCGTACCCGTATATCCGGGTGCGGGTCGTGACACGTTTTTAGTGGTGGCCCATGCAGGTCAGTCTTTGCAATTAATGCGAAGTCGTGGTAGTACTTGAGCTTATCTGTACTACTGCGAGCCTGCCCTAGGATTAAGGTTGAGTCATGGAATATTTAAGGATTTTGGTACTCAGTCACATATTAGGAACTCTTGGTAGATTCTAGGGATGACCCCTGGGAATCTTATTTTGAAACTCTTCAAATCTATTCCCATTCGTTTCTATCCGTCCTGATTTCTGAGATATCTCTCAGTTATCAACTTTATTCCTTCTTGGAATGAGTTTGTGGACCCCAGAGGGAGGTATAAGTTGAACTTATATGTCATCTAGGTTGGGGAGAGAATATGATTTATCAACCTCGTATCATGGTCGAGGTTTGTTTTAGATTATATTCCACCATTTTCTATCTTGACCTAGGTAGTACCTTCGGGACTTTCCTGAGATTTTCCTCTGAACCCTATCTCGGAAGTTGTTTCCGTTGTCTCTATTAACTTACCCTTGACTTGTTGTTGAATTTTAAATCTTACTATTCGTTGTTGACCTTTGATTTTGTTTAGGAAAATTCTTTTAAGAATAGAGTTAAGATATCCTGATAAACATATTTTGGACGAGGACGATGAGAACAGTAAGTGTCTACTTTATTTATGGAGTTTAGAATTTATCGCAGTCATATTAGCTAGCGAGACAAGGACATGGAGCCTGATTTGGATATACTATCCTAGTTATGTCATTTAGATTCTCTTGCAGCCATACCGGTTGGCGTGGTAAGGAATCTAGATGACATGATTATAGGGTGTATACCATAGTTATGGACTTCATTGTTTATTACCGCTATGTTTACTGGCGTGGCGTAAATTCTGGCAACATAATTTTGGATAAACGTGTATGGTTATCAGGTCATATCTTAAGTTGATTCACTTCTTTTACCAATTGAGCAAGATAATTCCTACCATTATTCCTTGTTTATCATTATTTTCTCTCCCATCGCATGATGATTTTCTCATCTTACCGTCATTTCCTTTGCCTTGTTTAGCTATGTCTTGATTATACAAATCATCCCGTACTTGGACTTCAATTATATCTTCGATTCTCTAAATTGTCTCTAAAATCGTGCCCCAATGACTTGACTTATTTCTGAAATCATGCACATATGATTTTGTTCATATCATGATTCTATCGTGCCAAAATCCATCATCGTGCCTGAACAATTTCGAATCGATTATCTTGATTGTGCAAACTCGTCATTCTTGGATCGTGCCTAAAGTATTGCCTAAACCTTCTATCATATTTTAACCCCACTACCAACCTTTAATTTCGAGGACGAAATTTTTATAAGGTGGGTAGGATTGTAAGCCCCTGAATTTAGGGCTTATTTTTTTTAATTTTAATAATCAATTAATTAGAATATTATTATTTGATTATTATTTGATTTAATGCTCTTTACCGTGACTTGGAATTCTAGAGCATCAGGGATGCCAGTCTCTGGAAACTTCCTTCTTGGAGTTTGTAGTAGGCGAGATTATCTTCACATTGATATATCGTGTCCCACTCGAACTTGTTCCCTTGTATTCTTTTTGTTTCGCGCAAGTTCGGGTCAATATTAGACCATTTAATTATTAATTGAATTCTCACTCTTTTTCTTGATCATCATATGCGCGTTACCATGACTTTTAATTTAGGAGCACCAGACTAGTCATTCTCTCGAAACTAACTTGTCATGCCTGATCTACTCGAGACGCTCTTCACCCATGACCTTCGTGTCCCACTCAGACACTCCATTTTGTGCTCCATTTCCTTCGCACAACTTTCGGTTCAATTTAGGCCAATTAATTATCTACCGTGAAACCCGATTTAATTTCCAATTTAATTTCGGGGCCCGACATTGACCCAACCTAGTCGACCCCAAATAGGGACATGGCCCACACGAAGCCTACTATCCGCCTGCCACTTGTGTCTCATTTATTTGAGTCCCCGCATGTTATTTATTTATCCATGATTATAAATTCCTATTTTAATTCAAATATTGCATCCTGTCCGATTTTGGCCCGACCCGGCTCTACCGAACCCGAACTCAAGCTCCATGTTGGCCTCTCATTACTGCTCAATTATCCCACAAGATTTTCCTATTTTAAAAATATTTCTTTCTCTCTCTACTTATTAAATATCTATTTCTCTCTCTCCATGTGTATATATATACATATATATACATAATATATATATATATATAATCTCTCTCTCATCCTCACCTTACTCTCTCTCCTACCTCTCCCATGCTAGCCGACCTACACCCCCCCCTCTCTCATTCTCTCTCTAAAATATCTTCTAAATATCTCTCTCTCTCACTCTTTATATAATATATATACACACATATATATATTATAATCCCTCTTTCTCTCTCTCCTCCTTAAAATATCACACACCCCACCAGGACAGCACATCCCCCCCTACCCCTTCCTGTACGAACAGCCCATCCCTATCTCACTTTCTCTCTCTCTAAATATCATTTCCTCTCTCTCTCCCTTTTAAACTACACACACACACTCTCATATTTCTTTCTCTTCTCTAACTAAACCAACTCCATCACTTACACTCCCTCACCAGCAAGCAAACCGAGCCCAGCCCCATGGCCGACCCCCTCATCCCGAGCTCACTCCCCTCCTCCTTCTTCTTCACTTCTCATCATCTTCCCTCCACACCTTAGCCACCAACACCACCAAGCCAACACCACCACCATCATCATTATACAACATCTCCTCCACCATAGCCTACGCAGCCGCCGCGCGTTGGCCGTGCGTTGGCCGAACACCGCAGCCACCGCCGCCGTGCAGGCCAGCACCGCCGCCGCCGCGCGCAGCAGCAGCTGCGGCGCTGCAGCAAGCAGCAGCCTGCGCAGCACAGTCGCGCGCGCGTGCAGTCGCCACCGGCGCCGCCGCGGTCGCCGCCGCCGCCGACGAGACCCTCCCCATGGTCGGGCGCACCCAGGCGCACCACCCTGTGGCGGCCAACGTCCTCCGGGACGCGCCGTCTAGGCGATTTCAACGTTTTTCTCGGAGTTCCGTCGACGCGCGCGCGGAGAAATTCCAGAATTTGTGCTCCGTCGCAGCGACTTCGTGCGCGTTTTCTGGGAGATCCGACCGTTGGATCGGCGATTTCTTTGCTCCGTCGCAATCTCGGTATATACCCCTTCACTCTCCTAAAATTTCACCCGTTAATTTCGTCGTTTGATACATCAAAACCGGCCACCAAGTTGACGTTTTAATTTGTACTGTTTTTGGACAGTTTTGCGATGCCAACTTCGCGGGTTCGTATCTTCGTCATCGCAGCTCCGTTTTGCGCGCCACCAGTTCCGGTGCACAGCTGGTATAACCCTCTTCCTGCTCCCTTTAGATTCCATTTCAGTTTGAGCTTGATAGGTCGGTCGAATTCGACGCCAAAGTTGGCCGTTCGGATTCTTTAATTTGCACTAGTTAAATTCCATTTTTGAACCCGGGACTCCGGATTCAATTTCTGACACCACCAGTAGACTCGTGGCGTCGTTCTAGTATGTTTTCATATAAAGTTTGCTTAATTTGGAGAACGTGGGCCCTGGCACGCATTTCGGTGCAAAGTGGGTCCCACTTTCTGAGTCAACGGGACTTTTTGACGCCGGCTCATCGGAATCCAATTCCGGATATACCGTTGAGTTCGTATCGTCATTCTGGACTCGTTGACATATAATTTGCTAGGTTTTAGTGGACATTGGTTCCGGCACGCATTTCGGTGCAAGTCGGATACCAACATCCGGGTCAACGGGTCATTTTGTGTTCGGCTCATCGGAATCCAATTCCGGATATATCGTTGAGTTCGTATCGTCATTCTGGACTCGTTGACATATAATTTGCTGAGCTTTGAGGACATTGGCTCCGACACGCTTTTCCGTGCAAATCGGTTTTCAATGTCCAGGTCAACGGACCAATTTGAGATCAGGGTCAACGGAATCCAATTCTGGATATACCGTTGGGTTCATATCGTCATTCTGGATTCGTGGACATATAATTTGTTAAGTTTTTGTGCACTTTTGTTTCGGCACATTTTTCGGTACAAAGTGTGTCCAACGGCGGACATCATTTTGGCCCGAAATTATCGTTTTGCCCCTGTGTCCAAACTGGACTTTTGGACAGGCTATCCTAGCTGATTTGACCATTCTGGACACGTTGGTGATGTTAGTTTCATCATCCGACAACATCTGTAGATTTCTTCCCTTTTGTGTCACCCTATTATTATAATATTTTCTCCTTTTGGTTGTTCTAGAGACCCGTCGATTTCAGTGATTTCTAAATCACCGAAATTCATAAGTTGACCTTGTAGATGTTTATAGAGACTAGCTTGACCTTTATTGACCATGGTTGACTAGATTGACTAGATGTCGAAAGTAGAGTCAACATTTGACCTAGGTTTGACCAGATTTGACCAACGTTGACTTTTTGACCAAAGTCAACTGTAAGTCAACCATTGACCTATTTGACCTAGATTAGACTTAGAGTTGACCATAGTTGACCAGTTGACCAAAGTCAACTGTACGTCAATCTTAACCCAGTTTGTCTTAGTTTGACTTAGTTTGACCTAGATGTTAGTATGTCTTTTGACCCTGATCAGCTCTTGTATTATTTCATCTTTAGGTCTGTGGCTTTACTCTGAACCCTGATTCATATTGACAGCAGGACCCCAGGCGAGTACATTCTCTGATAATATTTCTGTTTTATGATATCGTTTATGTTTCTTGTATTTAGTGTAGATATGCTTGTTCTCGACACATTGGTCACACGGATTGGTATTCATGGATCCCGACGAGAGATGTTTCTCCTTCTTAGGTTGGAATGTATTGTGCAAGCACCCTTGTAGCTCTTGCTCGATATGTGGTCACTGATTCTAGAGAAGGTTCGCGACCTTCTCATTAGAATTCCGTGCAGTGACGTGTCCTGTTTGGATCCACTCTACCAGTCGGGGACGGGGAGTACTAGTGTAGATGTGTGGTCATTACCCACCTTGTTTATTCTTGTAGACCTTGAATGCTACCAATCCTACACTCCACGTGGGATTGGCTGATCATAACCTTGTGCAGACCCAATCCGGCCACATGTTGTAGCTAGTATTCACACACCTAGATATATGATTCTTGATTCTTGTACATGTCATGATCAGTTTTACTTGCCTTGTTCTAGCTCTAGATTTATAGCTTACCCTGCCATGATACTCACATGTACATTTCATGATTTCTTGTATATTCTCTCTAATTACTGCTACATGTTCAATATCGTCTAATTAGAACTGTTATTTGAGATTTGTGCTCGTTCCGCTCCTGACTGGATACGTTATGAAATATTACAGATGTTGATACTAACTGAGGTGGTTCCCACTATTCTTCTCTATGAGTTGCCTGGTAGTTATCCTTAGTTAGTCCTGTTGTTCCTTCTTTATTTTCCTGTCTTATGATCAGTGTAGATTCTAGTTGTTCTAGTGATATTGTTATTATTTCTTGTCTTATCTTCCTTAGTTTTTGTGATGTGACATGAGTACATTTCTAGTTATGGATTCTTAGATGTTGTAGTTAGTATAGTATACTTGACAGCGTTCTACCGCCGATACCGCGGCGTAGGCTGGGCGTGGCCCACGTATTCGTACCCATATATCCGGGTGCGGGTCGTGACACTTATGATCAGTAAAGATCTCCACTCTATCTCCGTACAAGTAGTGCCTCCACAACTTAAGTGCAAACACCACTGCTGCTAGCTCCAAGTCGTGGGTCGGGTAATTCTTCTCATGATCACGGAGTTGACGTGACGCATAAGCAATTACCTTCCCATGCTGCATCAAAACACACCCCAATCCTCTGCCTGAAGCGTCGCAATAAACTGTGAATCCTCCGGTCCCATCTGGAAGGGTGAGAATGGGAGCCGTTATCAAACCTCGCTTCAACTTCTCAAATGATTCCTGACATTCTGCTGTCCAAACGAACGGCACATCCTTGCGGTTCAACTGGGTCATTGGCGCTGAAATCCTTGCAAAATCAGAGACGAACCGCCGGTAGTAGCCGGCCAATCCAAGAAAGCTGCGAACTTCTGCCACTGAGCTGGGTACTGGCCATGCCTCGATAGCCATAATCTTTTGGGGATCCACTTCCACTCCTCCTCTGGTAATGATGTGACCCAAGTAAGAAATACGATCGAACCAGAACTCGCATTTACTGAACTTGGCGTACAACTGGTGCTCTCTGAGAATCTGGAGGACAATTCTGAGATGCTGCTCGTGCTCTGCTTCACTCTTGCTGTAGACCAGGATGTCATCAAGGAGCACTATCACAAACTGATCCAAGTAAGGCATGAAAATACGGTTCATGAGGTCCATGAACACTGCCGGCGCATTGGTCGCTCCAAAGGGCATAACTAGAAACTCCCAATGTCTGTACCTAGATCTGAACGCCGTCTTCGGGATGTCCTGCTCTCTGACTCTGATCTGGTGGTATCCTGACCGCAAGTCTATCTTCGAAAAAACTGAAGCCCCCTTGAGTTGATCAAACAAGTCATCTATCCTCGGGAGAGGGTATCTGTTCTTGATTGTCACTGAGTTCAAGGTACGATAATCAACACATAGCCTGGACGTACCATCCTTCTTTTTCACAAGAAGCATCGGGGCTCCCCAAGGCGATCCACTAGCACGAATGAATCCCTTGGTTCTAAGTTCTTCAATCATTTTGTACAAAATCTCCAACTCTGAAGGCGCCATTCTGTAGACTCGCTCTGATACTGGTGCTGTCCCGGGAATCAAGTCAATGGTGAACTCGATCTCCCGCTCTGGTGGAATCCCTGGAAGTTCCTCTGGGAAGACATCTGAAAACTCTTCAACTGTCCGGGGCAACTGCACTGCTGCTACTGCCATCCGCAATACTGGAGGAGATGGCTCTACTGTGCCTCTGGAAAATAAAAACTCTGGCTCTCCGGGAATACTAAAGACAACTCTGCCAACATGGCAGTCTATCCTAGCATAATGGTTCCTCAACCAATCCATGCCTAGGACTACATCATAGTCTGCCATAGGGAACTCTATGAGCCTAGCGGGGAACTCTCTACCGCTAACTACGATCCGACACGAGGAAAATACTCGATCTACTCCCACAAGACCATTACCAGTAAGTATATTGAGCCTCACTGATAATGACTCGGGCTCCAATCCTATCCGTGTCGCGAATTGTGCAGACATGAATGAATGCGATGCACCAGAATCAAATAATACAGATGCTGGAAAGGTGTTGACGAGAATAGTACCTGCCACTACCTCACCTGGTGCAACTTCTTCTTCCATGGTCATCATCATAGCCTGACCTCTAGCTGCGGGTCCTCTCTGCTGGAAACCCCTCTGTCGGTTCTGTGCTGGAGCCTGGGTGAACTGCTGCTGGTTCTGCTGCTGAAAGGCCTGGGCCTGAGGCAACAATAGCCTCGGGTACTGCTGTTGCTGCTGCTGCTCGACTGGAACTGGGGCTGGTCCTCTCACCGAAGAACTAGAAAGGTTGGATGATGATGGACCTCCCCTATTCGGGCAGGTCTCTATCTGGTGGTCTGCTCCTCCACAAGCCAGGCATAATCCCTGTGCCCTACGACACTCTGCCACTACATGGCCCGGCTTCCCGCAATGAGAACATCCCACCGCGGAAGACTGCTTCTGCTTCTGCTGCTGCGGGTACGTCGGGGTCGAATGTTGAACCGACGTCACTGAGGCCGTCCGCCTCGGAGTTCCAATGGTTATACCCCTAGCTGCCGGGGCTGGAGCTGAAGATTGGTGCATATGGTTGTGGGACCGCTTCCTGTCTTCGGTCCTGTCCACAATTCTCCGGAAGGTATACTCATGCCTCCTTGCTGCCTTCAACACTGCATCGAACGTCTGGTGCTCGAACTGCTCCACCGCCAATAATATCTCTAAGTGCAGCCCTTGCTGGAACCGCTGAGCCCTATCGAACTCGGTCGCCACCAAAGTGGGGGCGAACCTACTCAGCCTGGAAAATTCGGTCGCATAGCCATCGACCGTTCTGCCTCCTTGCTTCAAGTTGGTGAATCTGGTCTGCAAGTCGTACCGTGCCACCGCATCGAAGTACTTTGTCTGGAACCTCTCTCTGAAAGTCGCCCAAGTGACTGGTGCTGCTAATCCCATGGCCTGAGCTGCCCACCAATCGCGAGCCAAGTCTAACAACTGTAGGCGTACCACCGCCACCTTCTCATTTTCAGGTGTCCTAGCTGCTTCTAGAACCACCTCGGTATCCTGAAGCCAAGCGTCCGCGGCAATCGCATCTTCACTGCCGTCAAAGAAGGGAGGGTTCAAGCGCTTGAAACTGTTGGCCGCCTGATTCCCTTGGGGACCTCCTCGGTTTAGTGCATCATGAACTTCCTGGTGCAAGGCGTCGCCTCAACGATCTTGGGATACAAGCAGTTTCTGATAAGCCCTACCAAAGGTCCCTCATCCTGTCTAGCTGGTTGAGCGGGCGGAGCTGCCTGAACTGGAGGTACTGAGCCTCCGGAAAGCATAACTCGGGAGGCTACTCCAGAGTGCTGAGCTTGATCTTCTTGGCGCTGGGGTGCTTGTCGAGCTTCCTCTGGCTGGTTGGCAGGTCCGGGAGTAATGTCGCTGAAGAAGACGACATAGGGAACAGTAAGGAAAGGACCAGGACAGATCAATGATACAAGCATGTGATCAGGTCAAGAATATCAGGAATTTGAAGATACGAGCAGAGATCAAGGGCGAATATTGATTGAGACATCTATTCGGTAAAACCTCACATTTCTTGAATGCCAAGACCTGCATGGGCCACCACTTAAACCATGTCACGCCCCAGAACCAGAATACTGGAGAGCGGGGGCAGACATAGCCAGCTACGTATATTGAAATAGAATACATCTCAACTATACGGTCACGGCTGTCTAGATATGAGGGTTTACTACAAGCCAGCAGTCTCTTAAGGTCAAGCCTATTGTCTCAATCTCAAGCAATTAACAGAGTTACAAGATATTAGAGCATCAAATATATATATATATATATATATATATATATATATATATATATATATATATATATATATATATATATATAAGGCGTCCCAAATATTACATATTGGATGATCATGAAGCTAGTTGTACAAAATGATGGGACTAGCAAGAGTTCAGTCATACATGATCAACCCTAGGATTTGTTAATCATATTTACAGCCCGTAGGCAGACAGTAAGTAAATGTGCATCGAGCTAACAGGTGCTCGTCGGCTAAACGCCTCAAAAGAATAAATTTACATATAAGTGGGTGAAACAAAAAGGAAAACCCACTCTTGGCCCGGGTTCCGTCTAGTTGTCACCATTGGACTGGAAGCTCGGTAGATCCTCGGGAGCTGCTCCGAAATCTGGCCACACAAAACCAGCTGGGTCAAACCCCAGAAAGAGCAAGTGCCACAAAGGAGGCCACAAATAAGAACAAAAGCCAGCATATCAGAACATAAGAATAAAAGAAGTACAAGTAGTAAAGTACACAGGGCGATAAACGACTAGGGACGTGGAACCATTCCGGGAGCCAGGTTACAATCCTTAAACCAGACAAGGACCGGGGTTGTAACCCTTCGCCTGAATAGCTCACTGTCTCTACTCATTTATCGTTAAGATAAGTAAAACAAACATGCTCAGGAGATAGCAGGTACTGGAGCTAGACAAGACTTAGACAAGGCTGGACACCATCTATTCGCAATCGGCCAAACAAATACTACGGCTTACTACTTTAACTAACTAGGGTTATCACAAACCTATTACTAACAAGATGCAAGTGAGAATTCCAGTCCCAAGCCCTGCAGACCATCCAGTTATCCTTCCGCGGGTTGAGAGTTATAGGTGGGTACATTGCCCGGGAGACAAATGTACCCTTAGGTGACTTAGAGGGTGCAACACATGACAGTGTGCTGGAAATGTGCTCTACTCGTCGGCAAGCTACAAGTCCATTAAAGTGCCCAGATAACGAGATTGCCTGTGACTGGAAATTCTCCATGTTCTAGTTTGATCTAATCATTAGCCTAATCCAATTTAGCGCGAGTCCCTGGCCGTGGTACCCAGGAAGTCACGTCCTAGACATGATGCAAAACAAGACAAGTAGATTGTATAAGCAGGCAAGCAGGAACACCCACGGTGTCAAGTTGATTATACGAGTCAAGTTACAAGTTACAAGTCAAGTCAAGTCAGGAGTGCGCCGCCACGGGCCACTATCAAGTTATCAAGATAAATCATGTCAGGGTACTGTCAGGAGTGCGCCACTACGGGCCACTATCAAGTCAGGTTGGTCATGCCAGGAGTGCACCACTACGGGTCACTGTCGTGTTATGCTAGTTCCTTATCATACCATGCCAAGTACAATAGTCAATCCAAACGTAATAAGTAAAATCAAGTTCATGACAAAAGGCGTAAGGATATAAAATGGACGTAAAATATCTAATAAAATACCAATATATATAGGGCTATAGAAGAGCCAAGCTTAAAGAAATAACCAAAACTCCAAAAGCCAATGGATTGCGCAAGGGGTCAGGGAGTTGGATTGCGCAGGGGTCAGTTGCGCAGGGTGCCAAGTGCGCAGGGGCACAGGGCACAGGGGCAGATTGCGCATGAACAGACTGCGCAGAAGTGAACTGCGCATGGGTGGATTGCGCAAGAACAGACTGCGCAGGAGTCAACTGCGCATGGGTGGATTGCGCAGGAACAGACTGCGCAGGAGTCAACTGCGCATGGGTGGATTGCGCAGGGGTTACTTTGCGCATGGCTGGCTTGTGCATGGATGGCTTGCGCCAGCGCAATCCAGCGCAGCGCAAAGCACTGGCTGAGGTCATGCGCAATCGGCCCTGCGCTAAAGAGCACAGGCCGGGGGTGCGCAATCGGCCATGCGCTAAAGAGCGCAAGGCAGAGGGATGTTCTTCCTGGCCGAGAGCAGGTCCAAGAACACCAAGAACTTCAATTCTTCATAACTTTGTCAAATCAAAACCAAATCTAGATTTTCAAAGTTCTAACTTGAGTAAAATCGAATTCTCTTCCACATGGAAGCATCAAAACATGCAAAAATCGAAGTTTAATAGATCAAAACCAAGGATTTTCGAAAATGGTTAAAACCTAGATCTAGAAGAATGAAAGCTCCAAATCACAAAATATCAAGTTCTAAAGTTGTTCTCCATAGCCTAATCTAGTTAATGGACAAATAAAAAGTGGTGCTTATTTGATGGCAAGGTGCACTTGCCTATGGGTTGGGGAGTTGTGTGGAAGAAGGAAGAAGATGGAGAAGTTAATGGAGAATAAAGAGGAGAGAGAAAGGTTGGTGGAGATATAATGAGGGTGGATGTGTTGTGTTGATGGTAGAGTATAGGTTAAAGTGTACCAATTCATATTAAACCAAACCTAATCAAACCAAACCAATTCCACAAAATAAAACCAAGCCATGGTCCAAACCCATTTACGAGAAACCAAAATCCGCAAGTCGAGAAAATAAAATACGTGCCAAAATCAAATTACGAGTACAAATACGAAATACAGGAATGGGGGTGACAGGTTGTACAGTGAATGATATGGCTTATCCCCGTGTGTATGAGGGGTAAGCTAATACAGTTCTAAATTATTACTTTGGATGTGGTCATACTCATTACACTACTCCCCAGTCTCCAAACAGTTACAGTAGTTACAGTAGTTACAGTCAGTGCTCTCAGAGAGAGTTCCGTGTTGCATCGTGGTTTAAACTTACAATAAAACGATTATTAAATAATTGTAAACTAACACAAAATGTACTTGCCTTTGTTTACGACTGGAAACGATGTTGGTTCCGGGAAGATGCTAGGTTCGTCTCCGAGACCCTACAGTTGGAGAACTTGACTTAGAATCATTGTGAAACCAAGCTAGGTGTGCTAGTTGCAATCTCTAGTAGCAGGTCCTAGTCAGATTTTAATCTTGGATTACGCTATCACAACAAATCTCGATTATCGGGTGCGTTGTAATTAATTACGAGGGAAAGATCAATTTAACTTTTTATTTTGGAAAACTCGTAGTTACCAATTTAATTGGTTAAAATTTTGTATTTTTCATAATTATACTTATAAAAACTAAATTTCTTGTTTAATGAGAAAACATGATCTTTGTTTAAATATTACAAACTTGTAAATTTAAATGTGAGAAAAATCGCATTAATTTTTGTATATCAAAATAATATTTATTTTAGTTTTACGCGTTTACGCTAAAAACCAGCAAAACCAGAAAATGAAGAAAAACTACGCTACAATAATTACAGGCCACAGAGAAAGAAAATAGAAAAGCTGGGCTTATGCCCTTACAAATTATTGAATTTAAATAAGAAATAGACCTGGGTTAGTCCTGAAATCTCTCCTACAATTTAATTATAAATAAAACTAATAATTAAAAATAAATTTAATAGTGAGTCTCAGATATTGGTTCAATCGTCATATAGGCTAATGCCTCAACGTCCGGGCGAAGCCGGTTTCGTTTGCACTTAGCCAGGGCCCATTGACCAATACGGTCGTCGTCCAAAAAAATCCAAAATAATATTCTTTTCCGAAAAAAACCATTTTAAAATTATATTATAAAATTTTATAAAAATTTGGGCTGCATTCCCTCTATATTCGGGACAACCCAAAACTGGAAAAATGCGCCAACAATTCCAACAAATATCCCAAACCAGGGAGAACCCATTTTTATAGAAAATATAATCACAGAAATCATTCCCGAAGCCTAATCAGAAAACCCGAAATAAATCAGAAATCCCGAAATTCCGAAATCCAAAAACCAATCCACAGAAACGTCCAAAATGAAATCCAGGATGTTTCCGAAGAAAGTTCGGAAATCCCAAAATAATTCCAACCATTAGAACTCTTTCCGAAGAGTTCTCAGAAAAAAAATCCGAAATCAACAGCAACTAAAACTACAGAACAAAAATGTCAAGAATGGTTCCGAAATTCCCGAAAACCATAACGTAATAGAAAACCGAATTCCCGAAGAGAATTCGAGGACCAATTTATCATCACAGACACGTTGGGAGGGACGAACTACTGTGATTATCCAAAAATTACCCAAATCGACAGAATCTGAAGGGTTGCCTCGGACTCGGGACACGCCTCACCAGGGTACGGCTGCGCAACCGCAGACCAGATCGGGAACGAAAACCGACGGGGCACGGAACGACAGCAGCGGAGTGCCGCGAGATGGAGCCGAGCTGACGGGGGCCGTACGGGGTGGCGCCGGCGGTCGGGGACGGCAGCGACGAGCAGGGGGTCCGGCGGGAGGTCCGGCGGAGGGGCGCCGGAGGTTGGCGGCCGCGCGAAGCGGGGGTCGGAGCGCGAAGGCCGAGCGAGAGGGGTCGGTTAGCCTCTGGAGGGAGGGAGGTGAGGAAAATAGTGAGAGAGAGGGAGGTAAAGGGCTGGTGGTGGTGGAAGTTGTGTTTTATAAAGGAGAAATGGTGGTGGTGTTTAGGTGAAGGGGTTTGTTTAAATGGGAGTGGGGATTTGCTTTTGGAGAAAGAGAAAGGTGCTGGTTGTGAACGTGTGGGAGTGTGTTGGTAGTATGAGTAGTTTATAAGGAGAGGTAGGATGAGGAATGAGTGGGAGAATAAGGAGGAGAGGGAAAGTAGGGAGTAGCTGAAGAATAGGATGGGGGGACCGAGCCAAGTCGTGGGTTTAGCTTAGGATTAGTTTTTTTTTCCTTCCATTCCAACATATATATATATTTATATATTAGAAAAAGAAATTGAGAATGGGTTCAGGAGTCGGGATTAGGTTTCGGGAACTCGGGTTCGAACTGGTCCAGGCTCGGGTCAGGTCAGCAACCAAAAATCCAAATTATTAATTTGAAATTAATTTTGAACCCACAATATAATAATAATAATAGCAATAATATAATAATAATAATAATAAATTACAAATCAAAAACTGGGTTTCACATAGTCTGTGATGACGCGGTCCCGATCCCGTTTCGGGATTCGATATTTTGATATATTGTTGCTTTGGGTGATACGTAGAGTATCGGTTACGTCGCGGCATATTTTTCTATGTTTGGATATATTGTGCTGTGGTTCACTTTTGGGTTGGATATTCATTTTTGGGTTGGTGATTTCTGGTTTTCGATATTTAATTGTGTTGTGGTTGGCATCCTCCCAGGATTGGGTTGTCCCAATTACAGAGGAGATGCTGCCCAAATTTTTAGGAAATATTTTTAAAAAGGGATTTCTTTATAAAATTAGCAATTTGAATAAAACCTATTTTTCCAAAGAAAACCGGTCTTTGCAAAATGATTTATAGATTGGATTTTGTTGGTTTTTGGATTTTATGGATTTCGTATCACCAGTTAGGCGACGACCATATCGGTCGAATGAGCCTCGACGAAATACAAACGATACAGGGTCACCTGTACGTTGAGGCGTAAGCCGCAACATGAGATTGCACGACCAAGTCTGAGACTCTTTAATTTTTAATTTAATTATAATTTATTTTAGAACTGGTACTGCTTTTAGTATTTATGGTTCAGGGCCTCGGCCTACTGTTTGGACCGTTCGCGGTACTCAGAGCTCGCCTTAGGATTAATTAATTTATGTAAATAATTTGTAAGGACATAAGTCCAGTTTTTCTTTTATTTCTCTGTGACCCTGTATGATGTAGCGTAGCTTTTTCTTATTTTTCTGGAATGTTAATTTTGCCGTTAAACGCGTAGAATATAAAATGGATATATATTTTATAAAGAAAATTAATAAGTTTTCTCACAATAAATAATCTGGTAAATTAGCAATTCATATTTTTTCTCATTTAAAGAAAAGTCTAGTTTTATATATATATATATATATATATATATATATATATATATATATATATATATATATATATATATATATATTAAAATACAAATCTTTGCCAAATTAACCGGTAATTGCTATTTTTTTCAATTAATCAGTAACCGACTTATTCAATTAAAATGATAACGAACGTAGATTGCGACGTTAGACAATTTCCGGTAGATTAATTAATAACTTAAAACCTGACTAGGATCTGCTTCTAGAGATTGTAACTAGCACAACTAAAAATGGTTTCATTATGGTTCTAAGTCAAGGTTCTCAATTGTAGGATCTCGGAGACGTACTTGACTTCCTCCTCGGTACCAACTTTTTCGATCCAGTCAATCAACAGAGGCAAGTTACACATTTGTTTTCTTGCATTTTATTTAGTAATTGTCAAGTTGCATGTTTAAACCACAAGGGTTCGGATATTGATTGATATTGATTGTGGAGATATTGGAGAAATAGTGTAATATTTATGGCCAATATCCCATGTGTTGCATGATTGTGCGAGCTTACCCCTCTTACACACGGGGATAAGCCGTATCGTGTCGCTAGGATGCTATTGTACAACCCAAGCCGGTCATAGACGTTTACACATTCAAATCAAATTGTTTTAAATTGTTAAATTGCTGGAAAATATTGTTTCAACTGTTTAGCCTGTACTTTTCCATTATTATTTGAAATGTGAGATACATTTTCGTACTTGTTCCCTCCTGACTGGAGACTAACATTTTTAGGTGACATTGAGGATGCTGAGCTATTGTACAATAGCTACTATGATCCGGTATTATGCCCTGCGGTGTTACCAGAGTCCCCATTGGAGGATGCAGATCCTGAGGCCGATGAGCCAAACATTTAGCTAGTTGTTTTCCAGTTAGCTAGTTTTATTGTATTGGAGTTTGCAGATTTTGATTTCAGCATTTTACTTCAGTATTTTTCTTTCCAGATGTATTTCTCTTTGTTGAATAGAAGTTTTTTAAATTTCGTATATTCAAGTTGTGACAAATGTATAGATGTTGTTGTGAATACCTGCATATAGAACAGCTTACTACCGTCGTCTCACAACGGTGCAGGCTGGACATGACCCGGTTCGACCCAATAATTTGGGATCGGGTCGTGACATATTTTTTTATTATTATGGAATAGTTACTTTTTTGTATATACTAGGGCATGAATGATGAAGTTAGGAAATAAAAATATAAAATGGAATTGATGGGCTGAAACTGCTGGATATAAGAAATTGTAAATAGTCCCAAAAGATAAAGTTATTACTCATTTTGGTTGACTATTTCTAAGGGCACACCCAAAGTTACTTAGGGCTAGCTCTTACTTGGGGGCAGCCCAAGAAGGTGAAACTTTTACCAGGGACAGCTCAAAAATTACTTGGGGCTAGCCCACCCCCAAAGAATTAGAGTTTCTAGAGACGGCGGGGGCAAGGCGGCGACGGCGAGGGCGCGAGGGAGTTCCTGCAGTGACGAGGACGGCGATGGCGGGAGAGTTTCCAGAGACGGCAAGGGAGGTGGAGGGCGACGTGTAATGACCATTGTTCGTATCACGTATTTCGGTATACGTGTACGTATTTAGACCCGTATTGCATGTTTCCTTGGTTGGTTCGACCCAACTTGACTTGGTTCGGCTTGGTTTTGCATGGTTCGATTTTTGCTAGATTTTGTGTGGACCAAACCACTCCCATCTACCACCACATTTATTAAATATCCCACCTACCACCACCCTCTTCATTAAATATCCTACTAACATTTCTCTCTCTTTATTACTTCTTCTTCTCCACCATTACTTCTTCAACCACCAGGAAAGAAAGAGAGAGGGAGAGCTTAGGCAAGTGCATCTTGCTTCATGGAGGAAGTCCATTTTTATTGTTCTATTGCCTTTCTCATGTGTTTCTAACCCACTTTAGTACTTAGCATTTTTATTTTCATGGTTAAATTCTTGCAAATCTAGCTTTGTGGTATTATTGGTTTCCAGGTGTTTTGATCTATCAAACTTGCAAATTTTGCTAAGTTGATGATCCCATGTTGCAGAGAATTTCGTTTGGTCCAATTTGGCCTATGGAATTTTGCTGAGCCGCATGGGCTTTGTTAGCACTCAGCCGCATGAGCATCATAATTTAATGCATAAAAGATGCACATGTTCAGTAGCAGCCGCATGCCACTTCAAATGCATGATCCAATGCATGCATTAATTTAATATATGCTAATGAAGGCATTAACACATGCAACATGCAAAATGCATTAGCCTGTGCATTTTCTCAGAACTCCAAGCCTAGCCGCATAAGTCCTTAGGGATGCATTTAATGCATTCCTTTAGGCATTCCTAAATGCATTATTTTAATGCACTTTTTCTAAATACCTTCCCTGGAAGAGCTAGCCGCATAGGCTAAGGGAGAAAGCATTTAGTGCATTCATTCTTAAATACATTTTTTTTAATGCATTTTCCTAAAGGCATTTTTCTAAGCTAGCCGCATAGGCATTTAAGAGAGCATTTAATGCATTTCCCTAAACCGGCCGCATAAGCATTCTAGTATGTATTATGCACCAGCCGCATAGCCTCCAAAGAATGCAACTAATGCATTCTTCATGCATTAATTCATGCTTCAGCCGCATGCATTCAAAGAATGCATGAAATGCTTTCTTTAATGCCTCTTTTAAGCATTAATTAATACGTTCCATGCATTTTGATACATTATTAATGAATCAGCCGTATAGCACTCCAGGAAAGCATGTAATGCATTCCTTGAATGCACTTTATGCATTCTAACCCATAATAAATGCACTTTATGCATTCTAACCCATAATGAATGCACTTTATGCATTATAACCCATAATAAATGCATTTATGCATTGTAATCCATATTCAATGCATATATTCTAATCTATATTCAATGCCTTATATTTAATGCATGCATGCTTTTGCTTGCATGCTTGTTTATAGCCCAGCCGCATATGCATATTTGCTTGGCCATTTTGCCAGCCGCATGCAAGCCATTAATTGTTTAGCCGCATATGGCCTAGTGACTGCTGGCCGCATGAAAATTTTTTCGAGCCGCATGAGTCCCCCACAGCCCTTGCCCCTTCTAATATTTAATTATTAAATGTGTACTTGTGCTAAATTAATTGTTCTCTGACACGATGGTGACCCGTGGTGGTGCACTCTTGACATGACGTGATAGTGGCCCGACGTGGCGCACTCCTGACAGTAAACATGACATGACAAGATTGAATGGTCTGGACACCGTGGATGATTGTGTTTGTACAATTGAACCGATAATGTTTGCATCATGTCTAGGACAGGGATCCCTGAGTACCACGGTCAGGGGTACCTACTGTAAATGGCTAAGGCTAATAACTAGAATAATTCAGTAGTCATGAGAGATTTCCCCAGTTACGGGCGATCCCGTTATCCCGGCCACCATTGTGGGACTTGCAGCCTGCCGACGAGTAGGGCACAAGTCCAAACTCACTGAAATATGGAAAGAACGATGCATTGCTTAAATGAACTCTAGTCGTCTGGATAACCTGGATTAGCTGCAGGGCTTGTGGCTAGAGGAACATCTCATTGCATGTTGTGATAACCCTAGTTAGCTAATGTAGAAAGCCGTAGTTACTGATTGGCCGGGTGCGATTATATGGTGTGGTTTCAGTGCTCGATTATTGCAAGCTTGATCGCATGATTGTCACTCTTAACAATAAAGATCAGAGGCTAAGTTCGGTTCAGGCGAAGGATTACAACTCCGGTCCTTGTTTGGTTTAAGGATTGTAACCTGGCTCCCGGAGCAGTTCTAAGTCCTCTCTTCGTTTATTGTATTATTGCACCCCAGTCATGCTGGTAAAGTTTTACCTTATCGACAAGATTTGGAGACGGAGCTCTATTCAAGTGAAGGGTTACAACCCCGGTCCTTGTTTGGTTTAAGGGTTGTGACCCGGCTACTTGAATGGTTCCCTCGTGCTCCATTTTGACGGTTGTTATTCTTTTACTTCAAGTTCTTTTAACTGCTTTAATATCATTTTCTGATGTGCTGGTTTTAGTTCTTAAGTGAAGTCTCCTTTGTGGCACTTGCTCTTTCTGGGATCTGACCCAGCTGATTTTGTGTGGCCAGATTTCGGAGCAACCTCAGAGGATCTACCGCCCTTCCAGCCCGATGGTGACCATCAGGCGTGACCAGGGCAACGAGTGGGTTTATTCTTGCTCTCCCACTCTATTGTAAAAATTTGATTTTTGAGGCGTTTAGCCGGCGAGCACCTGTTAGCTCGTATTGTATACCTTATTATTGTCTGCCCACGGGCTGTAGCATGATTGACAGATCCTAGGGTTGATCATGTATGACTAAACTCTTGCTAGTCCTCACATTTTGTAACGACTAGCTTCATGATCAGCTGGATATGTAATGTTTGGGACGCCTTATTATTGTATATTTGGTGATCTTACATCTTGTAACTTTACTTGTTTGCTTGAGATTGAGACAATTAGGCTTGCTATTGACCATAGGAGACTGATGGATTGTAGTTAAACCCTCATATATTTAGACAGCCGTGACCGTATAGTGTGGTGGATTCCATTTCATTATACGTAGCTGGTTATGTATGCCCCCGCTCTCCAGTATTCTGGTTCTGGGGCGTTACACGATGGAGGTCAAGGAGGAGGAGGTGGAGGTCGAGGAAGAGGAGGTGGAGGGCGACGGCGAGGGGGAGGGCGGAGCGGAGGGGGAGGGATCCGAATGGTTAGGGGATGGCTCCCGGCCGCGCTGCTACTCCTCCTCCTTCTCTTCCTCATTGTCTTTATTGTCGTCGTCGTGGGGCTTCTGCCTCCTCCTCCTTTATGTTAGGATTGTCAACTTGTTGGCAGTCCTACTTTATGTTAGGACTGCCAACAAGGACTGCAACTAAGTTGTCTGTCCTACTTGCTGAAAAAAAATTGGGTTAGTCCCAAGTAAAAATTTGAATGGCAAACTTATAAATAATTTTGGAAAAAATTGGACTAGTCCCAAGTAAATTTGATAGTGCCCTTAGAAAAAGCCTTTTGATTTTGGTGTGACACTTCAATTGTATTCATACATCTCAAATGAGTTCATAGGAATTGTCTTGTATCAAGAAGGGAGAAGAGTTATATATAAGAGGATCATCAATTTTTTTATAAGATCAATTGTTTTTTTAGCTACAATAATTATACAATTATATAGCTTTTTTATAAGATCAGTAGTTTTTTTAGCAACAATAATTATACAATTATATAGCATATCTGAAGTATTGGAGGCGACCAAATATGGTGTAAACAACAAGCCATCTCAAGGCCGACCAATTGTGGTGTAACAACAAACCATTTCAGGACCAACATTATACAAGATTAATAAACTAAAGATATATTTAATTTTTAAAAACACAAATAAAAGTTTTATTTTTTATTATAAAAAGAATATATACTTAAAGACATATGATTTAAATAATGAATATATTTTAATTTGGATTAGTTATAGTTGTGTGTAACATTTTAGATATCACGGGGTGGCTAGAATAATTTTAAAAAACATTTATGTGAAAAATATGCATACGACAAGTGTAATCAACAGAATTTAAAAAAATTTAAAAAGATTTACGTGAAGATGGATATTTTTTTTTGAAACGTTTTCAATAATAATAAATAGTAAAAATATAACACTTAGTTGTTTGTGTCTCTGAAATGTTTGGGGACGTAGCGGTTGAGGAGTGCCTACAAGCTTCCATGTACAATAGACACAAGTATGTTGAAAATATATATTACCTAACAACACTTGATATAACATTTTTATCTTAAAATGCATCATATTAAAAAATCAACTAAAGATTTAAAAAAAACTCCACACAATCATAATTGAAATTATGGAATAAAAAGATAAAAATAAAATAACTAAAGCTTAAGTATAACATTTTAAAATTGTCCACATTGTGTATTCCCTATAAACACTTAATATAACATTTTTATTTTAAAATGTACTGCATTAAAATAATAATAAAGGTTTAAAATAATTTTTACACAATCACGATTGAAATTACGAAATAAAAATATATATCATATAATATAATTAGTGTAGTCCGATATTTTATTTATCAAATTGTATCTATTTTTTATAGAAAGAATGTCATACATAGTATAGTACATACTATGTAATGGAACATTACATACTAATACGAGTCACAAATCTTACACTATATAACGAGGCTTTAAAACGGCTCAAAAGTGAGCCGTCTAAGCCGTCACTATATCACGGTCCATTTACTTTTAAAAAATAAATTATGTAAAAAATTGTTAAAAAAGTTTAAATTTGTCAACATAGGAAATCGAACTCAACCAAACAGGAAAAGTACCTCACACCTTAACCACATGAATTTGAAAAATATTTGACTATAATTGGATAGTATTCTTCTTTTTATCCGTTATTATACGTGCTTTCGTGCAAAGCACGTACATTTACTAGTTGTTATAACCATTAAGTACAGATGAGCGAGATGAAAGTGAATATATTGACAACAAAGACATATAACAAAAAAAAAATTTAGAAACATTATATTTTACAATATTAGCTCACTTTTATTTCACTTTTTTATAATAAAATTGGTGGATGAATTGTCTTTACGACTCAATTTTGCTACTTTAGTTTTTGTTTGCAATGGAATATTTTTTCATTTTTATTGACATTTTAGTCAAAAATGATGAACCAAATTTCTAATTCACCATCGTCTGTAAAAAAAAGGAATTTTTTTTTACAAATGTTGCTTCTCTTTATGTATTTTGAAACATCCACCTGTACCAAAAAAAAAGTGTACTTGTTCTCTTTATGTATTTTGAATATAATTTTTTTTTGTTCATTTTTTAGGGTATCTACCTGTACCCAAAAAAAATAAAAAATTATCAAGTTGAAAAACTAAAATAGTTGAGGATATCAAGTTAAAATTAAGCCATTTATATAAACGATAACAAAGTGTACTTGTTTTGAATATTTTAAAATAAAAATTATAAAAAAATGAAATTAAAATCTTTATATATATATATATATATATATATATATATATATATATATATATATATATATATATATATATATATATATATATATATATATACTGGAAATTGTTGAGAAACCCAATTTCGGGGTGGGCTTTTATGAAATGCCCACCCGCTGGATGGGTTTTATGAAATACCCAGAATTATGTATTTCCACGTTAAATATTCCAAGATTCTCTTTAGATGCTCTGTATTTACAAAATTTGCCATTTTCATAGTTCCAAAAATACTCCTTCGCACAAATTTGGTCATATATATATATAATTTTGAATTCGCAAACTCAGATTTGGATTGGGAAATTCGTATTCTTCTTCTTCTTCACGAGAAATTTGAAATCCATTGATATCATCTTTATCAGAGATCGCAAAATCGTTCGTAGTTCACTGTGGTTTTCGTCAGTCGAACGTCGATCATCCTTCATCATCATCGATCATCATCATCATCATCATCATCATCATCATCTTCGTGGTTTCCGACGATTAGGTCAATTGTGGAGAAAAGATCTTCTTCTTTTCTTTTTATAGATCTTAAAACAAGGTGAGAGTTCAGATCTGTAGAAATTCATCCATCAGCTTCGTATATCTCGAAATTTATGCTGAATTTGAATTTGGTATAAAGATTATTAACTGAGAAAATGTTAGAGAGATATTTAATCTTGTTATTTTGTGCGAATATGTAGCCTAATATGACGGAGAATTGTCATTTGTCATAGAGAAATAGCATTCTCCGTTATATTTTTACGGAAAATGACAATTGCTTCTGAGGAAGATCATTCTTCGTATGTTATAGACGGAGAAAGATCATTCTCCGTATGTTATAGACAGATAGTTATCATTCCGTGTGTTTTTAGACGGAGAATGAGCATTATCCATAAGTTACAGACAGATAATAATCATTCTCCGTTATATTTAGACGGAGAATGACTATTCTCCGTGTGCTTTAGACGGAGAATGTCATTCTCCGTTTGCTTTAGACGGAGAATGATCATTCTAAGTTAGTTTCGAACGGAGAATATTTATTCTTCGTTATTTTTAGACGGAGAAAAATCATTATTAGACGAGAATTTTATTG
The DNA here is from genome assembly GCA_029216955.1 of Iris pallida. Taxonomy (NCBI): domain Eukaryota; kingdom Viridiplantae; phylum Streptophyta; class Magnoliopsida; order Asparagales; family Iridaceae; genus Iris; species Iris pallida. Next base: position 675,156 of record JANAVB010044216.1, read on the forward strand.
TTCTATTTGTGATCTCTTATGTTTTTATGTTATCAGGGGGGAAGGTATGGAATCAAGTTGTTTAGTTAACATTTGTTTCAAGGGAGACATAGTTTCCTGCCGTGTCACACATGAAAGTACCGTGGATTTTTTAAAGAATAAAGTGTGCGAATCGATGGACTTCTTTGGATCCACTTTCCTTCCGTTTCAGGTTTTTGCACTCTGATGGGACTGAACTGTATGTTGAAAGTGATTTTTGGCTTCGCTTATTGGTTGGTGGTTTTAACGGTACTCATGATGTGAGTTTTGATCTATTTGTGGAGCAAATATACTCTCCATGTTCTTCATCAACATCTTTTCCTTGTCAAAGCTTTCACATGGGACCTTCGTCTTCCTCTTCTAGTTCTTTGAGTAGATGTTCTCCTACTGTAAAGGACAAACGAGTAGTACAATTTTATGAGGGCTCAACTAAGACAGTGAAGAAGAGGAAATCGGATATGTGGCCTGGATCAATTACTAGTGTTGGTCAGATTTTTCTAAATGGTGTTGAAGAAGTTAGGAATGCTGTTAGAAAGGTATGTTTTGAATCTCGTCATCCATTCCACATTTTGAAATCTGAGCCGGGAAGGTATACTGTTTGCTGCAAGAATTACAAGACACATGCTTGTTTATGGAGCTTCCATGCTATATCTATTTCGAAAGATAATCAAATTTTTGAGGTGAAGAGGTATATGGGAGAACATAATTGTGGAGCTGGCTATATGGATAAAGGTAATCTGGTTGTTCCAGCAAAGTTTGTGAAAAGTTTGGTTAGTGACATTGTTCGGATGCATCCTAAAAAGTCCACAAAATCTGTTATCGATGATTTCAAGGTTGATTACGGTTTATCTGTTACATATGGGCAGGCATACCACGAAATTAGGTTGGTGCACCAGGAAATGTACAGAGATGATATTAGATCTTATAGTGACTTGTGTTGGTATGTCAACAAGGTAAAGGAAACCAATAATGGTTTCGTTATCGACTTCCAGAAAGATGATTCATCAATGAGGTTTGAGCGGCTTTTTCTTTCATATGGGGCTTGCGTAGAAGGCTTTCAATATTGTCGCCTGATGCTATATTTGGATGCTACTTTTCTTACAGGGAGGTTTAGAGGATGTTTGATGTCTGCTACAACGAAGAATGGTAACCAACAGTTCTACCCTCTTGCATACGGTATAGTCTCAGGCGAAGATGGCGACAATTGGGAATGGTTCCTTAGAAATTTAAAGAATGTTGTTGGATGTAGTAGGCGTATTATTTTTCTTTCGGATCAAGGCACCGGTCTAGTTTCTGAAGTCCCTAAAGTGTTTCCTAATGATTACCATAGCTATTGCTATTATCACATGAAGAATAACATACCGCTGAAAGAGAAAGGAAATGAAAGAGTATATCCGCATGTACTTGAAGCTTGGAGGCAAGCAGTATATGCTCTAACTCCAGGTGTGTTAATGAGACAGATATATGCACATTTTCTATGCATTTACCATTAATTTAACAAGGAGAATGACCATTCTCCGTGTCAATAAGACGGAGAATAGTCATTCTCCGTACGTATTACACAGAGAATGACCATTCTCCGTCCTGCATAGAACGGAGAATATCATTCTCCGTTAGCTTTGAACGGAGAATGGTATTATCCGTCTTGCATAGTACGGATAATGTTCATTCTCCGTTTCCATCACACGGAGAATTGTCATTATCCGTCTTGCATAGAACAGAGAATATCATTCTTCGTTAGCTTTGAACGGAGAATGGTATTATCCTTCTTGCATAGTACGGATAATGTTCATTCTCCGTTTCCATCACACGGAGAATGGTCATTATCCGTCTTGCATAGAATAGAGAATGTATTTTTCCGTTAGTTTTTGAACGGAGAATGACTATTATCCTTATTTTAAACACGAAGAATGCACTTATTTTTCATAATTTTGTGAATTGACCTAATTCTTTATTAATTATTTGTTTTTCTGTATAAAGGTGGGTATAGACAAGCAATCAAGAAGATTTATGATCTGAATTATGGCCATGTTGTGAATTGGATGAATAAACAAAAACCTGAACACTGGTCAAACGCATTCTTTCCGGGATGTAGATACGGTGAGGTTGCTTCTAGTTGTGCAGAGTCATTCAATACATGGATAAAGGCTGAGAAGAAATTGCCTATATCAGCAATTATAAATGTCATCAGTATGAAGATGATGAAGATGATTTCGGATCACCACAAGGATGCAATTGGTTTGAATAACAAATTGACTCCATACGCTGAGGATATGCTGAAGCAGCTTACAGATCATGGCATGTGTTATAGGGTATATCGGTCCGGTGATTTCAAATTTGAGGTGATCGCAGATACTTCCTCCCACATGGTGAATCTTCTTGATTGTCATTGTAGTTATCGTAGATGGAAGGTATATGGATTCCCATACAGCCATGCAATACAATGTATCAGAGTTGGTTCAGATAAATCTGTTTACGACTTTGTGGAGCAGTATTGGACATCAGATTATTACCGAAAGTTATATTCATATGCTATTCGTCCAGTTCCAGATTCTAAAAAACAGTTTGAAAATAATTCCACTGATGTTGTTCTACCCCCTGTTCCGAAACGTGGTCCTGGACGACCAAAGACGGACCGTTATAAGAGCAAATATAAGAACAAGGAAAAAGAGAAGAGAAATATAAGGTGCCAGAATTGTTTTGAATTATGCAATCACAATCGCACCACTTGTCCTCTGCCTCCACGTGCTGCTACGGTGGTCGAGGGGGCAGCGCCCCCTCGTTAATACATACATGTATATTCCTTCTTTTATATAATTATTTTTTGAATACATATCTTACATTTTTTGATATCAATGGTAATAGTTTGAACTCTGCATATCTGATGTTTCACATATATATTAACAGCATAAGAACTTATTATCCGTTATACTCTCTGATTTTATAATGCATTGAATGACCATTCTCCGTGATTTAACACGAAGAATGATCATTCCAAGCATTACATTTATATGTTAAAAACATATAACCATGAAAATGACTATTCTCCGTGTTCAATTAACGAACATTTTTAGTTTATGTTTTCTGTATTTTTAACACAGAATCAAACAATAGAACTTTAACAAAACAGATTTACATATAGAACAATGTAATTATTTAACTACACAGAAAATGTCATTCTCCGTGTATTTTAAAATAGAGAATGATCATTCTCCGTGTTAGATACACGGAGAATGTCCATTTCTAGGTCAAAATACACGGAGAATGACATTCTCCGTGTGTATTAACACGAAGAATGACCATTCTCCGTGAATTTTAACATGGAGAATGACATTCTCCGTGTTAGAAACACGGAGAATGGTCATTTCTAGGTCAAAATACACAGAAAATGTCATTCTCCGTGTATTTTAACACGGAGAATGATCATTCTCCGTGTATTTTAACACGGAGAATGACATTCTCCATGGTTGAATAGCGGAGAATGACCATTTCTAGGTCAAAATACAATGATCATTCTCCGTGTATATTAACACGGATAATGATCATTCTCCGTGTTAGATACACGGAGAATGGCCATTTCTAGGTCAAAATACATAGAAAATATCATTCTCCATGTATTTTAACACGGAGAATGACATTCTCCGTGTTAGATACACGGAGAATGGCCATTTCTAGGTCAAAATACACAGAAAATATCATTCTCCGTATATTTTAACACGGAGAATGACATTCTTCGTGTGTATTAACACGGAGAATGACCATTCTCCGTGAATTTTAACACGGAGAATGACATTCTCCGTGTTAGAAACACGGAGAATGGTCATTTCTTGATCAAAATACAAAGAAAATGTCATTCTCCGTGTATTTTAACACGGAGAATAACATTCTCCGTGGTTGAATAGCGGAGAATGGCCATTTCTAGGTCAAAATACACGAAGAATGACATTCTAGGTGTGTATTAACACAGAATCAAACAACAGAACTTTAACAAAATAGATTTACATATAGAACAATGTAAATTAGTCGAAAAATTGAGTTTCATTACAAAGGACAACGAATACATTACAAAAGAAACCTGACAGATAGAATATATATAAGGAATTTCTCATCCAATTTACATTGTTGTTTACATTGTCATTTCTTTTATGATACAAAAGGAATTGCACACTCACTTTTAAGCAAAAGCTTAGCCAAAGTTAACATTCTCTTTACAATAATATTGTGAACTACTCTGTTTATTTTCTTTTGGAAATCAAAAGGAGCTTTCGACAAGCTATCCATATAATATACAACGTACAGCAGGCGGCTGGGTGATAGTTGCTGTGGGCATTCTTTACAAATCTTGAGCTCTGTTCTTTCATATTCCTGAATTATCGGGCTTTTCTCCCTCATCAATGCAATTTTCTTTATTACAATCGGCTCGATTTTACTCTTCATATATTCTGCATTCTTGATTCCATTAGCGCCCGTGTTTTTACGCAAGGAGTTGTAGTGTGTCCAAACGTAGGAGCTGAAGTTGAATGACAGCAGTGTATAGTATTTATTTTCTTCACGGAAGAGTGGCACGAATAGCCATTCGATGTCATCCTCCAACTCCATGATAAAATCTTCTATATCAACTTTGAAATTATAAATGGCTCCATCTGTTGGTTTGTCTACATCAACAAATTCAGCGGTACGCTGTTTTCCAGAAAACAAAGAAAAATAATAATATCATGAGTTAGTTTTTTACAACCCTATTAGTAGGTGTACAGATTAATATTTATTTTTCAGTTTTGATTCTTACCAATGAATGGGACATCATGATTGCAGACCATTTACATTCTGTACCCTGCGAGCTTGAACGAATGGTACGTCTTGTCTCGGCTTGTATTTCATTCATAATCTTTATCATCAAGTTCATTACACTAGCCTCTATTTTTTCCTCATTTAATATGTCTTGTAGTTCTTTAGCATTTAACAACAAGGTAACATCATTGTTTCTTCTTCTTATTTTACACTCTTCTGGAGCAGTTGGAAAGTATTCGTATACATTTTCACTGCACATAAATTTAGTTTCGATTATGTTAATAATATAGTCTAATGATATAATTGAAAAAAGTCACTCCAATAGAGAGAATGATCATTCTCCGTTATGAATTGGACGGAGAATGACCATTCTCCGTGAACTTACACGGAGAATAATCATTCTCCGTTATGAATTGGACGGAGAATGACCATTCTCCGTCCCATTCATAACGGAGAATGGTCATTCTCCGTTCAAATGACACAGAGAATGATTATTCTCCGTTATGAATGGGACGTAGAATGACCATTCTCCGTCCAAATTACATGGAGAATGACCATACTCCGTTATGAATGGGACGGAGAATGGTCATTCTCCGTTCAATTGACACGAAGAATGATCATTCTCCGTTGTGAATTGGACAGAAATTGGTTCAAGTTTAGAATACTTACGTTGGAGACATCCTTCTTGGGTATATGATGCTCCTGTATAGATCCTTCAGCTCATTGTCTGCTTGCTTCCAAAGTCTGAGTTTTGGACATTGCATCAAAATTTTTTCCTCTGCCACTAGCTTGGCTGCTTCAGCAGATTCTTCTTCAAGATCTTCAGTTACTGCCATCTTCTTTTTTTTTCTACCTTATCGGGACTGGAAGGAGCTTTTCTTTTCCTACCAGCAGCTACATTCTTACTTGTTGTAGCATCGGCTATTTTCTTCTTTCCCAAGGTGATAAATCATCATCGGCTAGAGCATTTGATGGTTTTTTAATCCTTCTTGGTTCTTGAGGAACTAGTTGAGTCTGTCCAAGCTGCAATGCTGTAGTCATTGCTTCGAGGTTAGCAATTGTACCGTTCTTCTCTTTGACTTCGTCATTCAACGATACAACTTCCTCTAGAAGTTTGTTGTTATCATTAACGAGCCTTTCATTCTCCTTTCTGAGATTCTCTGTTATTTTCTCTGATATAAAATAAACAACAACAAGAGGTATGATGTCAATATTATATAATCTTCTTTTTAAAAACAATAAAAAATATTATTATCCGTTTACTTTAATCCGGAGAATGTCCATTCTCCGTGTCAAAACCGACGGAGAATGACCATTCTCCGTTAGACTTACAAGGAGAACGGGCATTCTCCGTGTAATTTATACGGAGAATGGGCATTCTCCGTATAACTTACACGGAGAATGACTATTCTCCGTGTTAAGATACACGGAGAATGGTCATTCTCCGTCGGTTTGACATGGAGAATATAAAACACGGAGAATGACAATTCTCCGTGTCAATATACACGGAGAATAATCATTCTCCGTGTTACTTACACGGAGAATTGTCATTCTTCGTGTTGCTTACACGGAGAATGATCATTCTCCGTGTGTTTTACATACAAAGAATGTTCATTCTCCGTGTTTAACACATAATTACAACTTAAAATTTTGAAAAAGAGAATATTTTACCTTTTAGAAGTAGCTCCTCAACATGTTGACGAAGCTTCTCATTATCAGCAATAAGCTCTGATTTCTGCTTTCTCAGGGAGTCTAGTTCCTGTTCCGACCCATCCTTAACAATGTCAACTGAAGGTTGTCGGGCCCCCTCTGCCTCTAGTTCTTTAACTCTTCTGCGGAGTTTCTCATTATCAGCAATAAGGAGAGATTTCTCGTTCCTTATAGAGTCTAACTCCTTGACCAACCCATCATTAACGAGCTCTACAGTACGTTGTAGGGCTACATCTGCCTCTAGTTTTTGTACTCTTTCGTGGAGTTGCTCATTCTCAGCGATAAGCTGAGATTTCTCCTCCAAGACACGCAACACATCTTCGTTCTCAGCTGTGTTTATTGCTGGTGCTTGGGCTTCAGTTTGTGGTTCTTCTTCATTACCAGCATTATCCGTACCTTCTATACGATGCTGCTCTTCTGGGACTTCGCCTTCTTCAACAGTCACTGTAACAAAATCTTTGAATATCAATTCCGATTCCGTCTGAGCCCCTTGATAGTCATGTTTGAGGAATATCGAGATTCTATTCCCATCCTATGTATAGAATATCGGGTATGCACTTATTGGTTTGCACTTCCTTTCTAACAGTTGACTGTGCTCTGCAAACCAATACAAGAAATATATCGTACAACCTTCAATCTTCTTGTACGATATTTCAATATCCCCATCTTCAGTTTTTGTAACAGCCCTCTTTATGCTGTCCATGACGTACGCCAAAATAATACGTGGCCAACAGATGTTTTTTATAACATCTATGCTCTCTACCAGAGCGAAGAACTTGTACGGCAAGTTCGACCCACCCATTCTGGTGAAGAATGCTGTTTGGCACAAGTTGAATACTATTAACTTGGCCAACTCATCAGGTCTTGCATTTCTGTCTCCCAACAGCTCTAACAACCTTTTCTGACTTCTGCATTTGAGACTTCTGCATGTTTTTCCTTGGAATTTGTCAGCAATCTTTTGAAGTGTTCATTACACATGCTGAATGAGTCTGCTGGTGGGGGGGGGGTCTTCTGTTTTTCAGTGATGATTTTTAGATATTTCTCATCAACTTCATTGTCATCCTTCATTGGCAGACCGAAAATGGTTGCCATCTCTTCGGCAGTTGGTGCTACCTTGACACTGTTGCTCAATTGGAAGTATCCAGTGCCATATTCTTCCAAGTAAGTCCCTATCAGGTTCTCCAAACCTTTTGTGACTTTAGATAGTTCTGTCTTTTTGACCTTGGATTTATAGAATACATCTATGAAATTATAGAATCCAATATTCTTCAAGGATTCAATAACTGCATCAGGCAAATGGCCACCCTTTTCCTTCACCTCATCCATAAGAGAGAGTATTGGGTTGAATGTTGCACGAAAAACTCTTTCTTCTTTGTTCCTGACCATTTTTTTTCTAAAAAAAACAACAATTAGGTTTACGTCAACATTCTTCTTTATTATAACACGGATAATGACCATTCTCCGCTATTCAACCACGGAGAATGACCATTCTTCGTGTTAAAATACACGAAGAATGATCATTCTCCGCTATTCAACCACGGAGAATGACCATTCTCCGTGTTAAAATATACGGAGAATGATCATTCTCCGTGTATTTTAACACGGAGAATGACATTCTCCGTGTTAGATACACGGAGAATGGCCATTTCTAGGTCAAAATACACAGAAAATGTCATTCTCCGTGTTAAAATACACGGAGAATGACATTCTCCGTGTATTTTGACACGGAGAATGATCTCTCCGTGTTAGAATCACGGAGAATGGCTATTTCTAGGTCAAAATACACAGAAAATGTCATTCTAGGTGTGTATTAACACGGAGAATGACATTCTCCGTGTATTTTAACACGGAGAATAACATTCTCCGTGTTAGAAACTGTCACCTCCAGTTTTCGAATTGGGGGTATTTTCGTCATTTTCTAAGTTTTGTAATTTTTGAGAATTTTATTTGATTTTATATGATTTTTAGGGATTTGTTTGATTTAGTTTGAATTTTATCCAATTTGGACTTAAGTTGGAGACCCGGGTAGTCTGGACACTAGTGGGACCCACATACTAGCTGGGCTTGGCCCACATGCCATCCTAACTAGGCTAGAAACCAATAAACCATACTCCCATGGCTTAACTAGTCATTAGAGGCTTAATTAGTCAAATTAGAGTTAAACCGAAACAAACCGAACCAAACCAAATCCGAACCGAACCAAACTAAGTCTAATGGGTTTGGAGGCTTAATGGGTCTCCAGCCAAACCCACTAAGCCCCCCTTGGCCGGCCATGAATAGGCCACTCCCCCTCTCTCTTTCTTCACTCCTAAGTAAACTCACTCTCTCCATTTCCTTTTTTTTTTGAAGTTTCTTCTCCAAGAGACCAATTCTAGGTAAGCTCTTAATCCCTCATTTATTTCTCTTTAGTAATTATTCCTTTCACAATAAATGTGGAGGAGATCATTCTCCACATTTTGACCATAGCTTTATAGGTTTCCCCTAAAATCTAGTTTAAAGACTTAATTGGGGTTTTCTTTATTATATATATATATATATATATATATATATATATATATATATATATATATATATATATATATATATATATATGTGTGTGTGTGTGTGTGTGTGTGTGTGTGTGTGTGTGTGTGTGTGTGTGTATATTTATATGTATTTGAGTGTGTGTGTGTGAGTGTCATGAGAGAGAGTGGTGGTGATAGTGTGTTTGTGTGAGAGTGTGTGTTTGTGTGAGAGTGTGTTTGTGTGAGTGTGTTAGAGTGTGTGTGTCCATATATATACATATCTATGTGTGTGTGTGTGTATGTATTTATATATATATATATATATATATATATATATATATATATATATATATATATATATATATATATATATATATATATATATATAGATATGTGTGTGTGTTTGTGAGTTTATATATATATAGATATGGATATGTGTGTGTGTGTGTATGTATTTACATATATAGAGTATATATATATGTATATATATATAGATAGATGGTTAGATAGATAGCTATATGTATATATATATATATATATATATATATATATATATATATATATATATATATAGAGTCGAAGAAGTAGGAAGAGAAGGAGAATAAGAAACAGCAGTGCAGCAGCAGCAGGAAGCACTGTACAAGCAGCAGGAAGCATTGGCAGCAGCAACATAGGTAGCAGCAGCAGCAGCAGTAGCTTGTAGCAGCAGGAGTAGCCCCTAGAAACCCCCTTTTTAACCCCCTATATACCCCCCTATATATATATATATATATATATATATATATATATATATATATATATATAATAGATAGCTAGATCGTTAGATAGAAATGAGAAGAGGAGTTAGAAGAAGAAGGAATTAGAAGAATTGGAAGATTAGAAGGAGAAGAATTAGAATAGGAATGAGAAGAAGAATGAGAAGAAGAATTAGAAGAGGAATGAGAAGAGGAATTAGAAGGAGAATAAGAAATAAGAATAAAGAGAAGGAGAAGGAGAAAGAAGGATAGTAGTGTAGGAATGAGGAAAATTAAATTAGAGAGATTTAAGAGTGAATCGGATTTGGTGAAGGGGTAAAATTGAGCTCCGAGTGTCGGAACGCGTTGAAACTTGGAGGAGATCTAGATTACGTGAATTAGATTTTGTGGGTAGGCTCCCGAGTTGAAATCGGGGTATCGTGTGGGAGTAGGATGATGGTATCGTACCGTACCATTGCGTATCTTGAGATATTCAAGATAATCGGCAATAGGCCGTAAGATGGACTGGATGTCCACTCTACCTAGGAAGCTTGGTAGGTAACGAATGTATAGGCTAGTATTCTACTACCGTAGGAAGAACGGGTCGAAATACCAAGCGTAGGTAGGCTAACTTGGTATTTGCCTAGGTTAGAAATTTACCTTTGTAAAGGGTAAATTAAGATATTGGCCTACGGCCAAGATATGGGTTTCGGAGTTCAAGATGGACTCGGATATGGGTTGTAAGGGTTGGTAATGGTTAGAAATAGTCGCCTAGACCTAGTCTTGACCTTGGTTGACCACGGTTGACTTTTTAGAGCAAAAGTCAACTATGGGTCAACACTTTACCCAATTTAGTCCCAAATTCCATTAGACTTGAACGGTTAACCAAAAGTCAACTGTTAGTCACCATTGACCTAGGGTTGACCTAGGGTTGACCTAGAGTTGACCAGAGTTGACCCGTTGACCAAAAGTCAACTGTAAGTCAACTTTCAACCTAGTTTGATACGGGTTGACTTCTAATGCTCTCTTATGACCAAGGTTGACCTAACTAGACGTGTCTCGACCTAGAATGACTTAATAGGATTTAAATTGATTTGACTTTACTTCCTAAATATAGTATTGATACGTCTTGTTCTCTATAGGGTCACGAGACGCTGCATTGGATCCAGTTGACATATTATATCATATCACAGGCGAATACATTCTCTGATAACTTTTTCCCAATTTATGATAACTGTTATGATTCATGTACTTAGTGTAGATATGCTTATTCCTGACACATGGTTCTCACGGATTGGTATTCCTGGATCTCGACGAGAGATGTTTCTCCTTGTTAGCTTGGGATGTATTGTGTAAGCTCCCTTGTAGCTCTTGCACAATATGTGGTCACTGATTCTAGAGAAGACTTGCTCCCTTCTCATTAGAATCCCGTGCAGTGACGTGTCCTGTTTGGATCCATTCTACCAGTTGGGGGTAGGGGGAGTAGTAGCGTATGCCTGTGATCAGATCCATCTTGCATTCTTGAATAGTGTTAGTCATATACCGCACTTATGACTAGCCAGGCCAGTTCTTACAGGTACCCAAGCCGATCACAAGTTGAAACTACTACTCACACACATTGGATATATGGCTTACCTTGATTTGTGTACATACCATGATTCAGTTCTACTTTCCTGTTCTAGCTCTAGCTCTACAGCTTACCATGCCATGATACATATATGTACACTCCATGATTTTATTGTATATGCTCTATTTACAGTCTTATGGCTTTTATTCTATCTTGAGATCTGTTATGAGATATATGTACTCGTTCCATCCTGACCGGATATGTTAAAAATATTACAGATGCAGAGGAGGACTATTATTGTACTTACTACGGCCCACCGAACGTAGTGGGTTTAGAGACAGATATCCTAGATCCGCAGGGTGCAGTACCGCAGGGCGAGACACCGCCTATCCTGTAGATAGAGTAGGTCTTTTGTACTGGACCTTGTCTCCAGTTACTCTTGAGACTATTATATTTTGGCTTGTATTAGAGACTTGGACTTGGACTTGTATATTCTTTGTGTTTGGACTTGACAGATTATATTTTATTGTCATGTTATCTTTATCTTTCAGTCTTTACTTATCATCTTAGAGTTGTGAATGAGCACTCGTATATTATCATTGCTTGTCCTCCGTTCGGAGTTGACCATATTCTCGACAGGTTTTGATATTATATATAAATTGTTGCTAGAGTAGAAAACCTACAGCGTTCCACGCCGTTTTTACGGTGAGGGCTGGGCGTTGTTACGTACACGTGCCCTTATAGTGGGTGCGGGTCGTGACAGAAACACGGAGAATGGTCATTTCTAGGTCAAAATACACAGAAAATGTCATTCTCCGTGTATTTTAACACGGAGAATAATATTCTTCGTGTTAGAAACACGGAGAATGGTCATTTCTAGGTCAAAATACACATAATGATCATTCTCCGTGTATTTTAACACGGAGAATGATCATTCTTCGTGTATTTTAACACGGAGAATGACATTCTCCATTTTAGATGCACGGAGAATGGCCATTTCTTGGTCAAAATACACAAAAAATGTCATTCTCCGTGTTAAAATACACGGAGAATGACATTCTCCGTGTAATTTGACACGGAGAATGATATAATCCTTCTTGTGCCATATTGATATCTTCTTTTCAATCTGTCTCCAGGATGGTTATGACTCGTTCTCCCCGGTGAGGAGCACGGGGAGACGGAGAGGTCTGCTACCTCTGGCGGATAGGCTCCGGTCACTTCCCCTGCAGTTGGGACTTCAGTAGGGGCTCTCGGGGGTACTCCTCCAGCGCTCTCGATGACTGTCCCTGGGGTCACTGCGGGTGCTCTTCCTGCAGTGCCGGAGGCTACGACGGGAGCTGTCGGGAGCGTTCTTCCTCCTCCTCCTCAGCAGGGGACTCCTCCGCCGGTGGTGGGAGCTATTCTTCCATTGCCTCCTCTGCCCACAGACATGGGGCAGATGCTCGCGTTCTTTCAGCAGGTGCTGGAGTCCCAGCGGGCCCAATACGAGGCACAGATGAGACAGACTGAGGCCATGCGCCAGGGCATGGAGGATGCCCATAGGTTGGCTCTGGCTACAGTAGAGCGTGGGGCTCCACAGAGGGAGGTGCAGCAGCAGAAGATCGGAGACATCCAGGCTTTCAAGAAGATGGGTCCGAGGGATTTCAAAGGGACCGAGGGCATTGTGTATGCTAATGACTAGCTCGAGGATATCGAGCGTCAGATGAGGGCCTCCCGCCTGGCAGACGACCTGAAGGTCGAGGCGGTTGGCTTGCAGTTATTAGATGTTGCCCGGACATGGTTCCGGAATGAGCCGGCTCTTGCAGGAGAGGGCCACACTTGCGCTGAGTTTCGGGCCCTGTTCAGAGAGAAGTTCTTTCTCCCACAGACAAGATCGGCCTAGTGCGGCAGTTTCAGAACCTGCAGCAGGGCAGTATGACCGTGGAGGAGTATGCGACGGAGTTCGGTCGGCTGAGCCGATATGTCGAGTACATGGTGAGCGACCCTGTGATCCGAACAGAGCACTTCCGGGAGGGATTGACATGGGATATCAAGATCCTGATCCCTTCCTTCTATGCGACATATGCAGAGGTCTATACGGAGGCTCGGAATGTGGAGAGAGAGTGGGGCTTGAAGCCGAAGAGGGATCGTGAGTTGTTTTCGGGGGCCAGTAGCAGCGCGGGGGCTGCTAAGCGCCCTCAACTTCAGCATCAGCCGTTCCAGCATCATCAGCAGCAGGTGCAGGCCAGGGCACCTATCCAGAGGGTTCAGCAGCGTCCGGGGCAGGATGATCCTCCGTGCCACTACTGCAAGAAGCCCGGTCACCTCTTTTAGTTCTGCAGGAGGAGGCTGGGTTTGTGTCTCTTTTGCGGTGCCACTGGGCTTCAGATGAGGGAGTGTCCTAAGAACTCCCGTGTCGCTGGAGCAGCTCAGAGGGCACCTGTTCCGAGGGCACCAGCTAGTGTGCCGGTAGTTCAGCAGCGGGGTCCACTTCCGACCCAGCAGCAGCAGTTTGTCCAGCACCACCAGCAGAAGGGTGTTCAGGGTAGATCCTTTGCTCTTGTAGCCGAGGAGATGGAGCCTATTGCAGATGTTGTCGTAGGTTCTGTTCTGCTCGATTCTTTTCCTGCCTTAGCCTTGTTTGATTTTGGTGCTACGCACAGTTTTGTGTCTGTTTCTTTTGCTCTTAGGCACAATATCATTGCTGAGTATCTTGGTAGGACTTGCAAGATTATGACTGGGAATGGCATCATCCTGGTTAATAATGTTTGTAAGGGGCGGAGAGTTTCTTTGAGAGGCCGGGAGCTGAGTGCATGTTTGCTCGTAATGCCACTTCCGAGTTACGATGTGGTACTCGGTATAGACTGGTTGAGCATGCACCATGCTAGCATAGACTGCAGAGGGGGCAGATTCTGTTCAGGCCGCCGGGAGAGCCGGAGTTTGAGTTCACCAGGGGTGCAGCGGAGCCAGGAGATGGATTCTGCGGAGCGTTGTTAGCGGGGCCGGTGTTGCCACATCCACTTATTGCTGAGTTCTTGGATGTTTTTCTCGAGGAGTTGCCTGGGATGCCGCCAGATCGTGATGTTAAGTTTTCTATAGACCTAGTGCCGGACGCTGAGCCTATCTCTCAGCACGTCTATAGAATCAACAACAGTGAGTTAGCGGAGCTGAAGAAACAGGTCGATGAGCTGAAGGACAAGGGCTTTATTCGATCTAGTTCTTCACCTTGGGGCGCGCCAGTTCTTTTCGTCTCCAAGAAGGATGGTACGGTACGTATATGTATTGATTACAGGGCGCTCAACAATCTTACCATCAAGAACAAGTATCCTTTGCCAAGGATTGATGACTTGTTCGGCCAGTTGAGCGGCACGAGGGTGTTCTCGAAGATTGACTTGCGTACCGGGTACCATCAGCTGAAGGTGAAGCAGGATGACATTCCGAAGACTGTATTTCGGACTCGCTATGGCCAGTATGAGTATACCGTCATGCCGTTTGGGTTGACCAACGCCCCGGCGGTATTCATGAACTTGATGAGCAAGATATTTCATCAGTACCTTGACAAGTTTGTGGTGGTCTTCATTGATGACATTTTCGTCTATTCGAAGACACCAGAGGAGTACGAGGAGCACCTGAGGATTGTGTTGGACACTCTCAGGAGGGAGAAGCTGTATGGGAAGCTGTCCAAGTGCGAGTTCTTCTTGGATCGCGTGGAGTTCCTAGGCCATGTTGTCTCTGGCGAGGGGATTTCAGTGGATCCGAAGAAGAATTCTGCAGTGGAGTCCTGGTCTACGCCGAGCTCAGTAGCAGAGGTTCAGAGTTTTCTGGGTCTGGCAGGTTATTACCGGAGGTTCGTGCAGGACTTTTCCAGGATTGCCCAGCCGATGACCCGACTTACCAGGAAGGACGAGGAGTTTGTTTGGTCCGAGGAGTGCCAGGCTGCCTTTGAGGAGCTGAATGCGAGGTTGACTACAGCTCCTATCTTGACGCTGCCATCTGGATCTGGTGGTTATACGATCTACAGTGACGCTTCAGGACGGGGTTTGGGTTGTGTACTTCAGCAGCACAGGAAGGTGATTGCCTATGCATCTAGGCAGTTACGTCCTCATGAGAGGAACTACCATTCCCACGATCTGGAGCTGGCAGCGGTCATCTTTGCTTTGAAGCTGTAGAAACACTATCTGTACGGAGAGCGAGTTGAGATCTATATAGATCACAAGAGCTTGAAGTACGTGTTTACCCAGAAGGAGCTGAATGTGAGGCAGAGGCGATGGTTAGAGCTGATAAAGGATTTTGATATATCCTTACAGTACCATCCGGGGAAGGCCAACGTGGTTGCGGATGCTCCCGTGGCCATGTGTTTGATGATGGATCGTCACCTTCTGGCAGATCTGGAGAGCTTGGACATAGAGGTGATAGTTCCTGGGTTCGAGGTGCAGATGTGGGGTCTCCAGGTGCAGTCGAAGCTGATGGACAGAGTCAGGGCAGCTCAGTTTGAGGATGAGGCTCTGAGGGTCATCAGAGAGCAGGTTCGGACAGGACTGTTGGATGAGTTCTCTATAGCGGAAGATGGGTCGTTGAGGCATGGTACCAGATTGTGTGTGCCGAGCGGAGGACTTCGGGAGGAGGTTCTTCAGGAGGCGCATCGTTCTCAGTACTCTATGCATCCTGGGGCCAACAAGATGTATAGAGACTTGAGACAGCATGTTTGGTGGTATGGCATGAAACGCGAGGTGGCTCAGTTCGTTTCTAGATGCTTGGTGTGCCAGCAGGTGAAAGCCGGGAGGCAGAGACCCGGTGGATTGCTCCAGCCACTACCCATTCCTGAGTGGAAGTGGGAGCATATCACTATGGACTTTGTATCTGGGCTTCCGCGCTCTCCAGGAGAGAAGGATGCGATTTGGCTCATTGTTGATCGATTGACCAAATCGGCCCACTTTTTGCCTTTCAAGGTGGGTTTGTCTACGGAGAGGTTGGCCGAGATGTATGTGCGGCAGATAGTTCGATTGCACGGGGTTCCAGTATGTATAGTCTCGGATCGGGACAGCCGATTCACTTCCCACTTCTGGAGGAGTTTGCAGCTTAGCTTGGGCACATCGCTCAAGTTCAGTACCGCATACCACCCCCAGACAGACGGGCAGTCGGAGAGGACGATTCAGACCCTCGAAGATATGCTTCGTACCTGTATCTTGGACTTCGGAGGATCTTGGGAGGACCACCTTCACTTGGTAGAGTTTGCTTACAACAACAGCTACCAAGTCAGTATAGAGATGTCACATTTCGAGGCTCTATACGGACGGAGGTGCCGTACTCCCTTGTCTTGGGATGATGTCGGCGAGAGGGTTTTGCTTGGCCCTGAGATGGTAGTGGATGCTGCAGAGAAGGTCAGGGTATCACCTCCAGTTTTCGAATTAGGGGTATTTTCGTCATTTTTCAAGTTTTATAATTTTTAGAAATTTTATTTGATTTTATGTGATTTTTTGGGATTTATTTGGTTTGGTTTAGATTTTATCCAATTTGGACTCAAGTTGGAGACCCGGGTAGCCTGGACCCTAGTGGAACCCACATACTAGCTGGGCTTGGCCCACATACCATCATAATTAGGTTAGAAATCTTAAACCCAACTTCTATGGCTTAATTAGTCATTTTAGAGCTTGATTAGTATTTAGATTTTAAACCGAAACAAACCGAACCAAACCCGAACCAACCCAACCTAAGTCTATTGGGTTTGGGGGGTTATTGGATCTTATCCAAACCCAATAACCACCCTACCATGGTCGGCCGTAAAGGAGCATCCCCCTCCCCCATTGCTTCATCACCAAGCAACTTTCTCTCTCTCTCAAATTTATTCTTCTTTCTAAAGCTTTTCTTCTCCAAGCAAAACCTAACCTAGGTATGTTCATAATTCTCTATTTATTCCTCTTTACCATTTATTGCCTTCACAATAATGATAGAGGAGAGAATTCTCCACACTTTGCCCCTAGAATTTATTAGGTTTCCTAAAATCTAGGTTAGAAGATTTATTTGGGGTTTTCTAACTAGAGTGGTATATTCATATATATGTAGATATATATGTGTAGGTATATATGTATATTGATATGTATTGGTGTCATGAGGAATGGTGGTGGTGTGTGAGAGTGGTAGGGAGTGTGTGTGTGTGCTTGTGTGAGTGTGTGTGAGAGAGTGTGAGAGGGTGGTGTGTGTGTTTGAGAGTGGTATATATATATATATATATATATATATATATATATATATATATATTATATATAAGTATTTATGTGTAGAGTGAGAGAGTGGTGGTGGTGGTGTATGAGTGAGAGTGGTGGTGAGAGTGTGTGTTTGTGTGTGTGTGTGAGTGTGTGTTTGTGAGAGAGTGTGTGTCTATATGTATATATATCTAAATGTGTGTGTGTGTGTATTTATATACATATATATATATGTGTGTGTATGTATGTATATATATGTAGATATGAGGGTGTTTGTGTGTCTATATATGTCACTCCCCGTTCCCAGAATACGTATTTTAAATACATGCACTGTTTAAAAGTATTTATTTTAATATTTACCATGTACTACTCTGTATTTAATTTCCTTCAATTTTATGTTAATTAATTTCCTGCAATTTTATTTCTGCGTTTATACTCTGCTTTAGCCTTGCTTTAGGATCGGCTTAGATTGGTTTATTTGTGGGTTCATCATGAACCGGATTAGACCCCCACCTACCACCATCCCTTCCATTTAAAGCCCATCCCCCTTTCTCTCTCTTCATTACTTTACCATTAATCTTCTTCTTCCTCATAACTCCTCTTCCACCGACCTAAGAGAGCTAGGCAAGTGCCAACTTGCTTCTTGATGGATCCCCATTATTATTGTTCCATCATCTTCCTTATTTGATTCTAAGTCTCTTTAGTACTTAGCATTTTCAATTTCTATGGCTTATTTGTTGTAGATCTAAGATTGATGTATTTTTGGATTTCTTAGGTTTTGATCTAGTAAACTTTGTTATCTTCAAGTTTTGATGGTTCCATGTCGTAGAGAATTTAGTTCTACCCCATTTTGACCTATGGAAGTCCAAATTTGGACTTACGGTGAAGGTTTTATGGAGCTTGGAAGCCAAGGGTTCCATGACCATCCTTCTCAGGTTTTCTGAGAAGATGGGTTCCTTCACAGCCGCATGAGATTTATTTCCCAATCTCATTTCACAGCCGCATGGAATCTTTATTCCTCAACCGCATAAGATATTTATTATGGATTATTTAACCGCATAAGATATTTATTATGGATTATTTATTTCCCAATCTCATTTCACAGCCGCATGGATTATTTATTTCCCAATCTCATTTCTCAGCCGCATGGATTATTTATTTTCCAATCTCATTTCACAGCCGCATGGAATTTTTATTCCTCAACCGCATGAGATATTTATTATGGATTATTTATTTTCCAATCTCATTTCACAGCCGCATGGATTATTTATTTTCCAATCTCATTTCACAGCCGCATGGAATCTTTATTCCTCAACCGCATGAGATATTTATTATGGATTATTTATTTTCCAATCTCATTTCACAGCCGCATGGATTATTTATTTCCCAATCTCATTTTACAGCCGCATGGATTATTTATTTTCCAATCTCATTTCTCAGCCGCATGGATTATTTATTTTCCAATCTCATTTCTCAGCCGCATGAGATATTTATTTCCTAATCTCATTTCACAGCCGCATGGAATCTTTA
Organism: Iris pallida; assembly: GCA_029216955.1. Lineage (NCBI taxonomy): Eukaryota > Viridiplantae > Streptophyta > Magnoliopsida > Asparagales > Iridaceae > Iris > Iris pallida. The sequence continues at coordinate 694,189 of JANAVB010044216.1, forward strand.
TTCCTCAACCGCATGAGATATTTATTATGGATTATTTATTTCCCAATCTCATTTCACAGCCGCATGGATTATTTATTTCCCAATCTCATTTCTCAGCCGCATGGATTATTTATTTCCCAATCACATTTTTCAGCCGCATGGATTATTTATTTTCCAATCTTATTTCACAGCCGCATGGAATCTTTATTCCTTAACCGCATGAGATATTTATTATGGATTATTTATTTCCCAATCTCATTTCACAGCCGCATGGATTATTTATTTTCTAATCTCATTTCTCAGCCGCATGGATTATTTATTTTCCAATCTTATTTCTCAGCCGCATGGATTATTTATTTTCCAATCTCATTTCTCAGCCGCATGGATTATTTATTTCCCAATCTCATTTCTCAGCCGCATTGATTATTCATTTCCCGACCGCATGAGACTTTTATTTTCCAACCTCATGAGATAGATTTTTATTTCCCGAATTTGGCATTAATTAACATTGATTGTTATCTTGCTTTATAATTGATCATGCGTTCTTAGATGGAACTAAGAGACTGGCTAGTCGTCTTATTGAATTAAATGGAATGAGACACGTTCATATGAACTATGAACTATTGTAATCGACTGGCTGATCTCGAATATTGGCATATGGATACATGCAGGCTTTAATTAATTTATTCATTTATTTTACCAAAGCAGCATGTGTACTTTATGGTCAATGAATGATTATTCTGTGGTTAGTTTTAATTGATGTATTACGTTATGTAAGACCTACAACCTAACCGCACGGGTATCGTTGTAGAGTTGGCATATCGTACTTTGTACGGAAGTACTCATTCTGAATGACCATGATCCACGGCATGGAATTTCATGCAACATAGAGGCTATTAAGTTAAATAAAATAATGATTGCATGGAGAGAATGGATTCCCGAGTTCTTACATGGCAGCCCTCTTGGGACTATTAAGTGCCCGACAGGCCGGCTGGTTCCCACAGATACTGCAGTTCTGCCACACGGGCAGGGAGTTGTATCTGCTTATATTATTAAATTGTACATGGTATATTAACGACGGACGTCCCGCTGGGACTCGTCTAATACATGATTGGCGCAATTGATTGATTGGATAGACTAGCCTTGCTCGCACATAGTAAGAACTGAGGAATCCTTTATTGCATAATTCCAGGATAACTTGGAACTCACAGTAGTAAGCCGTAGGAGTTGGATGGCCGTTTAAATTGATTTGTTTGTGTACTGTATTTACTCTGTTACCTAACTGAGATGATCAGAATGTCAGGACATGACGGGCCAACTTCTGTCCTTGTTTGGTTGGGAGGTTGGTTCGAAGTGTCGTGATGTTATGTGAATCTCAGTAGCAAGCAGAGATCTATTATTATAATCCCTTATTTACTGGTTTCATCCTTCATATCGTGCTTCCTTGCGGTACTTGCTATTAGAGGTCTAACCTCTCTGGTTTTGCATGGCCAGATTTAGAGCCGGTTCCCGAGGATCCAGCTTACTTCCACCTCCAATATGGTCAATACTAGAGGAATGATCGCAGGAGGACTCGAGTGGGTTCTTTACTTCACCGCTCGTTTTGTTATTTACCTTATACTTTGCCGTTTGGCACCGACATGTTAGTCGGATCGTCTTGTATTTACTTTTACATAATTGTAACTAAAGTCAAACTGCAGCTGATAACAATTGTGTATACCTCACTACATCATCTGGCTATGTTTTGTAAAGCCAGATGTCAAAAATATTTTGACAAAGCGTTTGGGACGCCTTACTGCTTTATCTTACATGTTCTCTATTTCTGTTCCTTGTTTGAATGATTGAGACAATAGATGTGAAGTGACCATAGTAGGACTTTTATGTAGTATGCACCCCCTCGTCTGGTTAGACAGCATTGATCGTATTATACGGTATTCATCTACCCGTAATACGTAGCTGGCTGAGTCATCCTCCCGCTCTCCAGTATTCTGGTTCTGGGGCGTGACAATATATATATATATATATATATATATATATATATATATATATATATATATAGATGATTAGATAGATAGATGGAGAGATAGGTAGGAGGAAGAGAGATAGGTAGGAGGAAGAGAGGAGATAGAAGAGAAGAAGAAGAAGGGATGGCTGCAGCAGCAGCAGCAGCAGGACCAGCAGCTGCAGCAGGTAGCAGCAATGGCAGCAGCAGTAGCAGCTGTTGCAGCAGCTGCAACAGCAGTTGCCCCCCCTTTTGCCCCTATTAAACCCCCCCTTAGTCCTACATATATGTTTTTATATATATGTATATATATATGTATATATATAGGTTGATAGATGGTTAAGATTAGAAGAGAATAGGAGAAGAAGATTAAGGAAAGGATAGAAGAAATAAGAAGAATTAGAAGAAAAGAAGTTAGAAGAAGTAAGGAATTAGAAAGAGTTAGAGGAGAAGGAAATTAGAAGAAGTTAGAAAAATTAGTAGAGGAATAGGAAGGAGGAGTTAGAAGAAGAATTAGAGGAGAAATATGAAGAAGAGGTTAGAAGAAGAAGTTAGAGGAAGAGTTAAGGAGGAGAATTAGAAAAAGGGCTAAAGGGGAGTTTTTAGGAGAAGTCGAGTTAGAGAGCGAAACGGAGCTCGGAGTATCGGAATAATATGAAACTTGGCGTGGAGTTAGAATACGTGAATTAGATTTTGCGGGTAGGCTCCCGAGTGGAAATCGGGATTGTAGGGCGCCGGTATCGCGCCGTACCATTGCATATCTTGAAATATTCAAGATATCGACAATGGGCCGTAAGATGGACTAAACGTCCACTTTACATAGGTATTTTGGTAGGTAACATATGTATAGGTTAGTATCTTACTACCCTAGGGAGATAGGGTCAAAATACCAAGCGTAGGTAGGCTAACTTGATAATTGCCTAAGTTAGAATTTTACCCTTTTTAAGGGTAAAATAGGATATTGGCCTACGGCCAAGATTTGGGTTTTGAAGTCCAAGATGGACTTGGATATGGGTTGTAGAGGTTGGTAATGATTAGAAATAGTCGCCTAGACCTAGTCTTGACCTCGGTTGACCACGGTTGACTTTTTAGACTAAAAGTTAACTATGGGTCAACACTTTACCCAATTTAGTCCCAAATTCCATTAGACTTGTGTAGTTGACCGAAAGTCAACTATTAGTCACCATTGACCTAGGATTGACCTAGGGTTGACCAGAGTTGACCAGGGTTGACCAGAGTTGACCAGTTGACCAAAAGTCAACTGTAAGTCAATCGTTGACTCAAATCGACCTAGATTAATTCCGTTTGACTTGCATTGACCCAGTATGACCTAGCTAGACCTAATATGACTTAGGTTGACCTCGTACAGTCTAGTTTGACGCATCTTGACCTAGAATGACTTAATAGGGTTTAAATTGATTTGACTTTAATTCCTAAACATAGTATTGATACGTCTTGTTCTCTATAGGTCCTCGAGACGCTGTATTTGCTCCAGTTGACATACCATATCATATTACAGGCGAGTACATTCTCTGACACTTTTCCAATTTATAATGATTGTTATGATTCATGTAATTAGTGTAGATATGCTTGTTCTCGACACATTGGTCACACGGATTGGTATTCATGGATCCCGACATGAGATGTTATTCCTCGTTATCTTGGTATATCTTGTGCAAGCCCCCTTGTAGTTCTTGTGCAGTATATGGACACCGATTCTCGAGGAGACTTGCTCCCTTCTCGTAGAATCCCATGTCGTAACGTGTCTTGCTTGGATCCACTCTACCAGTCGGGGACGGGGAGTACTAGTGTAGATGTGTGGTCATACCCGCCTTGTATATATTGTGAACCTTGTGAATGCCAATCCTACACCATACGTATGATTGGCTAGATCATAACCTTGTGCAGACCCAATCCGGCCACATGTTGTAGCTAGTACTCACACACCTAGATATATGATTCTTGATTCTTGTACATGCCATGATCAGTTTACTTGCCTTGCTCTAGCTCTAGTTTTACAGCTTACCTTGCCATGATACTCACATGTACATTCCATGATTTTCTTGTATATACTCTCTATTTACTGTCTTATAGCTTTTGTCATATCTTGTGAACTGTTGTTAGTAGATTGTACTCGTTCCATCCTGACAGGATATGTTGAAAATATTACAGATACTGACGAGGGGGATTACTGTACCTACTACAGTCCGGATGACGTAGTGGGCCTAGACCTGGAGACGTTGGTCCAGCAGGGCTTAGCTCCGCCTGGCGAGACCTTACCTATTGCTTAGTTAGAGTAGGTCTTTTATACTGGACTTTGTCTCCAGCTACTTTTGAGACTGTTATTATTATGGATTGTATTTAGAGACTTGGACTTGTATATATTCTTGTGTTGGACTTGACAGGTTATTATTTTATTATCGTCTTGTTGTCTTTATCTTCAGTCTTTACTTTATCATCTTAGAGTTGTGATTGAGCACTCATATATATTCATTGCTTGTCCTCCGTTCGGAGTTGACCATATTCTCGACAGGTTTTTGATATATATATATATAAACTGTTTAGAGTAGAAAAACCTACAACGTTCCACGCCGTTTTTACGGTGAGGGCTGGGCGTTGTCACGTACACGTGCCCTTATAGCGGGTGCGGGTCGTGACACAGGATTATCAGAGATAGACTTCGGGTGGCGCAGGATAGGCAGCGGCATTGGGCCGATAGCCACCGGAGGCCGTTGGAGTTTGAGGTATAGTTTAGATTTTTCTAGTATTTGAGTCTGATTGTGATTGTTTTAGATCAAGCTCTAAGTCTTGTATATTTGTTCTAGGTTGATGATCTTGTGTTCCTGCGGATTTCTCCGACGCGTGGCACGATTCGTTTTGGTGGCGGCGGGAAGCTTAGTCCACGATACATCGGACCTTTCCGTATCTTGGACAGGGTCGGTGCAGTGGCTTACCGACTGGAGTTACCGCCCGCACTAGAGGGAGTACACAACGTGTTCCATGTGTCGCAGCTGAGACGGTACGTGGCAGATCCCAGTCACGTCTTGGACCACTCCGAGATCGAAGTAGGACCGACACTCAGCTATCCAGAGAAGCCGATTGAGATCTTGGACCGAAGAGAGAAGGTGCTCCGGAACCAGGTCATTCCCTTGGTTCGCGTTGCATGGAGGCACCACTCTCCAGGTGAGTTTACCTGGGAGAGAGAGGACGACATGCGGGAGCGATTCCCATATCTCTTCGAGTCTTGAGGTAAAATTCTTTCTTTTCCTTCCTTGTTCAATTCATGATTGCTGTGTTAGTTCTCATTCAATTTCGAGGACAAAATTTTTTTAGGAGGGTAGATTTGCCACCCCAGTTTTCGAATTGGGGGTATTTTCATCATTTTTCAAGTTTTGTAATTTTTGGAAATTTTATTTGATTTTATATGATTTTTAGGGATTTGTTTGATTTAGTTTGAATTTTATCCAATTTGGACTTAAGTTGGAGACCCGGGTAGTCTGGACACTAGTGGGACCCACATACTAGCTGGACTTGGCCCACATGCCATCCTAACTAGGCTAGAAACTAATAAACCGTACTCCCATGGCTTAACTAGTCATTAGAGGCTTAATTAGTCAAATTAGAGTTAAACCGAAACAAACCGAACCAAACCAAACCCGAACCGAACCAAACTAAGTCTAATGGGTTTGGAGGCTTAATGGGTCTCCACCCAAACCCACTAAGCCCCCCTTGGCCGGCCATGAATAGGCCACTCCCCCTCTCTCTTTCTTCACTCCTAAGTAAACTCACTCTCTCCATTTCCTTTTCTTTTTGAAGTTTCTTCTCCAAGAGAACAATTCTAGGTAAGTTCTTAATCCCTCATTTATTTCTCTTTAGCAATTATTCCCTTCACAATAAATGTGGAGGAGATCATTCTCCACATTTTGACCATAGCTTTATATGTTTCCCCTAAAATCTAGTTTAAGGACTTAATTGGGATTTTCTTTATATATATATATATATATATATATATATATATATATATATATATATATATATATATATATATATATATATATATATATATATGTGTGTGTGTGTGTGTGTGTGTGTGTGTGTGTGTGTGTGTGTATATATTTATATGTATTTGAGTGTGTGTGTGTGAGTGTCATGAGAGAGAGTGGTGGTGATAGTGTGTTTGTGTGAGAGTGTGTGTGTGTGTGAGTGTGTTAGAGTGTGTGTGTCCATATATATACATATCTATAGTGTGTGTGTGTATGTATATATATATATATATATATATATATATATATATATATATATATATATATATATATATATATATATATATATATATATATATATATATATGTGTGTGTGTGTGTTTGTGAGTTTATATATATATATATATATAGATATGGATATGTGTGTGTGTATGTATTTACATATATAGAGTATATATATATATGTATATATATATAGATAGATGGTTAGATAGATAGCTATATGTGTATAGATATATATATATATATATATATATATATATATATATATATATATATATATATAGAGAGAGAGAGAGAGAGAGTAGAAGAAGTAGGAAGAGAAGGAGAATAAGAAACAGCAGTGCAGCAGCAGCAGGAAGCACTGTAGCAGCAGCAGGAAGCATTGGCAGCAGCAACATAGGTAGCAGCAGCAGCAGTAGCTTGTAGCAGCAGCAGTAGCCCCCTAGAAACCCCCTTTTTAACCCCCTATATACCCCCCCTATATATATATAGATATGTATATATATATATATATATATATATATATATATATATATATATATATATATATATATATATATAGAATAGATAGCTAGATGGTTAGATTGAAATGAGAAGAGGAATTAGAAGAAGAAGGAATTAGAAGAATTGGAAGATTAGAAGGAGAAGAATTAGAATAGGAATGAGAAGAAGAATGAGAAGAAGAATTAGAAGAGGAATGAGAAGAGGAATTAGAAGGAGAATAAGAAATAAGAATAAAGAGAATGAGAAGGAGAAAGAAGGATACACTAGATTTGAGAGTGAATTGGATTTGGTGAAGGGGTGAAATTGAGCTCCGAGTGTCGGAACGCGTTGAAACTTGGAGGAGACCTAGATTACGTGAATTAGATTTTGTGGGTAGGCTCCCGAGTTGAAATCGGGGTATCGTGTGGGAGTAGGACGATGGTATCGTACCGTACCATTGCGTATCTTGAGATGTTCAAGATAATCGGCAATAGGCCGTAAGATGGACTGGATGTCCACTCTACCTAGGAAGCTTGGTAGGTAACGAATGTATAGGCTAGTATCCTACTACCCTAGAAAGCACGGGTCGAAATACCAAGCGTAGGTAGGCTAACTTGGTATTTGCCTAGGTTAGAAATTTACCTTTGTAAAGGGTAAATTAAGATATTGGCCTAGGGCCAAGATATGGGTTTCGGAGTTCAAGATTGACTCGGATATGGGTTGTAAGGGTTGGTAATGGTTAGAAATAGTCGTCTAGACCTAGTCTTGACCTTGGTTGACCACGGTTGATTTTTTAGACCAAAAGTCAACTATGGGTCAACACTTTACCCAATTTAGTCCCAAATTCCATTAGACTTGAACGGTTGACCAAAAGTCAACTGTTAGTCACCATTGACCTAGGGTTGACCTAGAGTTGACCAGAGTTGACCCGTTGACCAAAAGTTAACTGTAAGTCAACTTTCGACCTAGTTTGATACGTGTTGACTTCCAATGCTCTCCTATGACCAAGGTCGACCTAACTAGACGTGTCTCGACCTAGAATGACTTAATAGGATTTAAATTGATTTGACTTTACTTCCTAAACATAGTATTGATATGTCTTGTTCTCTATAGGTTCTCGAGACGCTGCGTTAGATCCAGTTGACATATTATATCATATCACAGGCGAGTACATTCTCTGATAACTTTTTTCCAATTTATGATAACTGTTATGATTCATGTACTTAGTGTAGATATTCTTATTCCTGACACATGGTTCTCACGGATTGGTATTCCTGGATCTCGACGAGAGATGTTTCTCCTTGTTAGCTTGGGATGTATTGTGCAAGCTCCCTTGTAGCTCTTGCACAATATGTGGTCACTGATTCTAGAGAAGACTTGCTCCCTTCTCATTAGAATCCCGTGCAGTGACGTGTCCTGTTTGGATCCATTCTACCAGTTGGGGGTAGGGGGAGTAGTAGCGTATGCCTGTGATCAGATCCATCTTGCATTCTTGAATAGTGTTAGTCATATACCGCATTTATGACTAGCCAGGCTAGTTCTTACAGGTATCCAAGCCGATCACAAGTTGAAACTACTACTCACACATATTGGATATATGGCTTACCTTGATTTGTGTACATACCATGATTCAGTTCTACTTTCCTGTTCTAGCTCTAGCTCTACAGCTTACCATGCCATGATACATATATGTACACTCCATGATTTCATTGTATAAGCTCTATTTACAGTCTTATGGCTTTTATTCTATCTTGAGATCTGTTATGAGATATATGTACTCGTTCCATCCTGACCGGATATGTTGAAAATATTACAGATGCAGAGGAGGACTATTATTGCACTTACTACGGCCCACCAGACGTAGTGGGTTTAGAGACAGATACCCTAGATCCGCAGGGTGCAGTACCGCAGGGCGAGACACCGCCTATCCTGTAGATAGAGTAGGTCTTTTGTACTGGACCTTGTCTCCAGTTACTCTTGAGACTGTTATATTTTGGCTTGTATTAGAGACTTGGACTTGGACTTGTATATTCTTTGTGTTTGGACTTGACAGGTTATATATTTATTGTCATGTTGTCTTTATCTTTCAATCTTTACTTATCATCGAGTTGTGATTGAGCACTCGTATATTATCATTGCTTGTCCTCCGTTCGGAGTTGACCATATTCTCGACAGGTTTTGATATTATATATAAACTGTTGCTAGAGTAGAAAACCTACAGCGTTCCACACCGTTTTTACGGTGAAGGCTGGGCGTTGTTACGTACACGTGCCCTTATAGCGGGTACGGGTCGTGACAGAAACACGGAGAATGATCATTCTCCGTGTATTTTAACACGGAGAATGACATTCTCCGTGTTAGATGCACGGAGAATGGCCATTTCTAGGTCAAAATACACAAAAAAAATGTCATTCTCCGTGTTAAAATACACGGAGAATGACATTCTCCGTGTAATTTGACACGGAGAATGATCATTCTCCGTGTTATAATCACGAAGAATGGCCATTTCTAGGTCAAAATACACAGAAAATGACATTTTAGGTGTGTATTAACACGGAGAATGACATTCTCCGTGTATTTTAACACGGAGAATGGTCATTTCTAGGTCAAAATACACAGAAAATGTCATTCTTCGTGTATTTTAACACGGAGAATGATCATTCTCCGTGTATTTTAACACGGAGAATGACATTCTCCGTGTTAGATACACGGAGAATGGCCATTTCTAGGTCAAAATACACAGAAAATGTCATTCTCCGTGTATTTTAACACGAAGAATGACATTTTTCGTGTATTTTAACACGAAGAATGACATTCTCCGTGTTAGATGCACGGAGAATGACCATTTCTAGGTCAAAATACACAGAAAATGTCATTCTCCGTGTTAAAATACACGAAAAAAATACACACATAGAATGTACACGGAGAATGACATTCTCCGTGTATTTTAACACGGAGAATAACATTCAATTATATATATTATGATTACAACTGTGCATAACTTGAAAACAACAATTCTATGTATGTGTTTTGAAGTCCAACTTTGATAATTTAACAACTAGTCCAACTTTGACACAATTTTAAAATACAACAAATATGTGTGTAAAAATTATAATTCTAATATAATTTAATCACGATTCTAACTTTGGACCGGACCTATTAAACAATAGGAATAGTCCTATTGAACAAATCAAATAGTTATTCAGTTTCGATTTTGACTAATTTTGTTGGATTTTAGTTTTGAATTTTTAAATTTTTTGTTTATTCGATTTTGACTATCTCCGTTCGAATGCTCACTCCTTTAAAAAAAACTATTCTATGTGCTGGATTCATCTTGCAACTTCTGTAACAATTACCAACCGTTATATGAACCGTTGGATTATATGGAGACTAGTAAATGCACGTACTTTGCACGTATAATACGTATAATAAGAATAATATCCAATTATAATAAATATCTTTTCTAACTCATGTGATTAAGGTGGGAGGTATTCTTCTCATTTGATTAAGTTCGATTCCTATGTTGAATATATATAATATTTTTAAATTTTTTTAACATATTTTACATAAATTTTTTAAAAATAGAATGAACTGTAATATAATGAGAAATTAGATGGTACACTTTTGAACGGTTTTGAAGCCTCGCTATATAGTGGAAGATGTGCTCAAGATGTCCCTTCTCCTTTCCGAGTTCTCTACCAAACACCACAACAATGGCCACTACTGCTTTCCTCACTATAACCCCTCTCTCTCCACGGCCCATCACCACCACCACCAAGCTCCCCCGCTCTCTCTTCATATCAGCTACAGCAACCACTCCTCCCCAAGAAACCGAGGGAACCAGCACCCAAGTTAAGAAGAAGAAGGTCTTCGTCGCCGGCTCGACCGGAAGAACCGGGAAGAAAGTAGTGGAGCAGCTTCTCTCCAGAGGCTTCGACGTCCGTGCCGGCGCCGTCGATCTCGACAAGGCCAAGAGCAGCCTCCCCACCGGCCCGAGCGTCGATATTGTCAGCACGGGAGTGGCAATTTGGTGAATTTGGGGGTTTTGTGTTTTTTTTTTCTTTTTTCTTTTTCTGATGTTGGTTTGGCATGCAGGTGCGGGCCGACGTGACGGAGGGGCCGGACCGCCTGGCCGAGGCGATCGGCGACGCGGAGGCTGTGATCTGTGCCACCGGGTTCCGCTACTCGTGGGATGTCTTTGCTCCGTGGAAGGTTACTAATTTTTCTATTTTCTATTTTGTTTTACGCAATGTGTATGCTGATGAGCTTAAATGGTAGTTCAATTAAACACTTCTTCAGCATTTCATTTCATTGTTTGCAATATCCAATTGTAGCTCAATGTACTAAAAACACGTGGGCCGTGTCGTGTTGGACAAGGACACATATTGGACACAACCCGGATGCTCCAAAATCCACTAGGACTCACCAACGTGGGTTTCGTGTTCTTGCCTTGTCTTATCCGTGTCTGCGCAACATAGCCTAGTTGCTACTCATACACAATTCAAGCTTTTGATTTTGAATGCGTAGAAGCGAAGAATTGAATCACTTGGGCACTTATTTCGTTCTTCGAGTTGTTCAGAGCGAGTTTCTTCATGGTATCCATGGTCCACGATGTGCTCCAGGCATCACTATATACGGACAGACACTCAAAAAGCAGACACTTATGTGTTTTACATAATCTGCATTCGGAGGAAGGACTAAAGTGGTTTGAAGCATGCGGCAGATTGCACAACAAATGTAGAAGCTAATATTCATTTGCTTTAGACTGCCCGAAACCGTGCAGTGATGCCAATCAACTTGTCTATGTTGTTAGAAAAGTAATGTGTTGTCATATTTGGTATAAGTTACTTGAGAGCCCTGGTTGTGAGCCAATTTGTTCAGGAATTCACACGTAATTTTGTTTTATAACATAAAGAGTATCTTTAAAGATTATTAGTTCAAGTTACGGATTTTTCTCCTTTTGTGTGAAGTTTCTAAAAGTTGGTCAATATTAAACAAATCTAATTTATGATGCGTCTAGAAGCATTTCTACACCCTTCCGCTTTAGTCCGTTCTTTACATTATTTCTAGAATGCAGGCCTTCTATCAGATGAAACCAGCGTCTCCTTGACACTTCAAAATTCAACATTGTTACAGGTTAGATACATCTTACATCAGGAGGCTTCTAGGACATAACGTGTCGACATGAATATCCCAATTGTGAATTGTGATATCAAACTTATATCAGAATTCCTCTACCAAGTATGATACTATAGTTTGAAAGATCATGTAAAATATCAACTGTCAGATTCTTGAACAAATATATGTTTTTTCATCTATTTAAGGCACAGGTTACTTGAATTGTGTCCATTTGGACATAAGCCCTTTGAATATATTATTTGCTAATACACAACCTCATTTCATATATAAATCTTGTTTTAACTTTAAAAACTTCTAGGGCCTATATTTTAAGCAACCATATAAATGTAGGGGGAGAGTGCCAAATTTTGAGCATGTGTTGGAGGATTTGTGATCTAAATCTAAATGTGCTCAGGTTAAGGAATATATATATATATATATCTTAAAAACCATCAAAAATAACTTTGAACCAGTTACTTAAGTTGATCATTCTTTTTATACTCATATGTTAAACATAGACATAATATAGCCATTTCCAGTGCCAGATTTTTGGAAGGTTTCCTTTTCTGACACAATTACTAGACACCTAATCAAGTGTCTAAGTAATACTGGATAAACATGTAAAGTCCTTGGAGTTGATGAGATGTAATTTTCACAGGCAGAAGTGTGAATATGATCCATGCTACTGATCATGATCTACAATTTTTGAAATGCATACGAAACATGGCAGTGGATACTGTTGAAAGATGCATACAAACAACTAGTTACCGCAGATATCCATCTGTCGTCACTTGCGTTTTAGTTGTTGCATGAAGAGTAAGACCCAACCCATTTTCTAGATTCTAGATTTAGAATGTAGGAGCTCATTTTGTAGAATAGTAAGACCCATCCTACATTTCAATTTTTAGATTTTCAGGCCCAACCCACCCACAGGAGCTATAGGTTGGGCCTGAGAATTTCTAGATTCAGAATGTAGGAAATCATTTTGTAGAATAGTAACTCCCAATTTGGAGCCCAATTCTAGATTTACATTATTTTTTTCTCACTTTAATTTTTGACCACACAATCTTTGGGACCAAAGCTCATTTTATCATTTTCTACTATTCTCGTACAAATCCAACCCATACTATATTTACTTCTTTTTCAAAATGTTGGACCTCAAGATGAAATTTTGTGCACCATCTACTAATGATGCTCTTAGGAGCGAAGGCAATAGATGCACCAGGTAGGACTGACAGACTAGTAGTTATAGGAACCCCCAGTCTAGGGACATCCCAAGATAACTTGGATTGAGGCTGTGAATAAGGATATGTATTTTACTGACATCAGAGAGGATATGATTCTTAGCAGGGCTGAATGAAAATATTAATTCATGTACCAAACCCCACAATTTTAGTATAAAGGCTATGTTGTTGTTGTTGTTCATTTATTCTTTGTTGGCTAGATTTCACCTCAAATATTATGAAACTATGGTAGATTCGTGCATATTTATCATCTAAACACTTGTGTGCTAGACCAGGCGTGGGCGTGGGGATGCCTAGGGGCCTTGGACACATAGGCAAAACAACTTAAAATGCGAGCAAGAATATCTCAAATACTTGGCCGTCAGTGAGATAAAGCCTTCATCCCAAATTTCTGGTTAGCCAACAGTAAGATAGGAAGATCATTTTACATTATTTTTATTTTGGTTTTAAATTTGGGATAAAGGCTTTGGTTGTTTAGGTTCTTCATAGTGACACGACATTTGGTTCAGGATGATGTTCTCCTGATTTCCACAGAATATCTGGAAAACATCGGTGAAGTTCTCATTCTGATATATTGGCCACATATCATGGTATGCCTTCCATATTAAGAACTATTGTTATAGGGTTGACTATGAGAATATGTTTCAGTTTGCCTTTCTTCTCATCTGCCTTATTTGCTGTGGCGATGTCTATGATTTGCTGCAAAATAAGAATTACCTCTTAGGAAATCTGGAGGTTTGCTCGTTGCTTACATGAGGTTAAATTGCATGGCCTAAATATGATAGGTCGAACAGTCCTTGCTGACTGACATTCGAAACTTGTGTGAATCATGCTCCACAACCGCCTTCCTTCTGATAGGAAAAGGCCTGGGTAATGATGACGGTGATGGAGGCTTCAAGCTTAATTGCAATAAACAGAACCATAACCTTGGAGATGGCACTTGAGGGGTTCTAACGTTATGATTTTAAGCTTCATTGTACCCATTTTAATTATAGAAAAAGAAGAAAGATTTTAAGCTTCATAGTTTTCTGTTTCTTTTCTTGTTCTCTTGTTTGTACTCTTTTTTCCCCCAAGTCGGACCATCCTTTCCCATTGCAAAGCATGATTTTCTGTTACCAAGGCCTCTTAACCAGCGATATGTTAGAAAAGACGCACACAAGACATATCTGCTGCACGAGTACACAAGCTCACACATCATAGCCGAAAACCTGTCAATTGCTTGTCTGAATAATTAGGTCAATAAGTCTTTTTCTTGCTATTCGTTCTGACATAGCTCTCAAACATTGTAGTTTCCTTGTGAATAACTATTAGTTGCTATTTCTGCAGGTTGACTACTTTGGTACAGTAAACCTCGTGGAAGCATGCAGCAAGCTTGGGGTGAAGAGGTTTATTCATGTTAGTTCCATTCTAGTCAACGGAGCTGCGATGGGTCAAATCCTTAACCCGGCATACGTAGTTCTGAATGCGTTTGGTCTGACATTGATAGCAAAGCTACAGGCAGAACAATATATCAGGAGGTCTGGTATCGATTACACCATTATAAGACCTGGTGGATTAAGAAACGATCCTCCCACTGGGAATATTGTCATGGAGCCAGAGGTATTGGCCTATTCATTTGGTTTTTGGTATCAATATCGACTTAGATCTGGAACGAAATAGTATAGTCTATACATTCTGTTCTTAATTTTAGAGTTCATTGCAGGATACTCTTTTTGATGGCTCCATATCCAGAGATCAGGTTGCAGATGTCGCCGTTGAAGCGTTGTTTTGCCCAGAGTCCTCTTACAAAGTTGTCGAGATAGTCGCTCGTGCCGATGCTCCAAAGCGCTCGATTAAGGATTTATTTAGTGCCATAAGGCAAAGTTAAGAATTATTGCATTGTTCAATTGTAACAAAGAGAAAATTAACTATTTTAAGGCATGATTTTCCAACCAATGATGAATCCTCTGATAAGAGAAATTGTTGATTCCTTGTTATCATTTAAATTGCAAGCTGCAGAGTTTAATCTCTCTCTCTCTCTTTCTCTCTCTCTCTCGATCTTGTTACAAGGCTCTTAGTGATTTCTCACTAATAACTACTGTTTAGGTTGGCATTTTTTGATATGAAAATAATGTCATTAAGGTCGTTATGACCTACCTAATTTAATTGTCATTGTTCGGAACCCATACACGAAGGTGATACAAATATGTATTGCTTACTAAACAAGAAGAATAATAAATTTGTAGGAGAATTTGGTAGTCTTGCATGCCAAAGAATCAGTTCAGAAGTAGATGTTGGATATTATTTAGTTCTATGCTCGTTTCATCAAAACGAAAGAAACAATCTTCTTGAACTAGTTTTCACGTATTAAACTGGCCTTCTGCTCAGTAATACTAGCATGATATCCAGAAGATGGCAGCACCAATGGATACTGATCTATCAGGAGTTGGACCAATTCATTTCCTTGACACATCAGGACCTTTTCTCCTCTCTTGTGGTAATATACAACCATAGAACCTATATATATATATATATATATATATATATATAGAGGGAGCCGATCAAAAGCCCCCCTTAGAATACCCCATAAAAATCCCCCTCACTCTAATTCGTAATATTAATGTTAATATTAATATTAATATTAATGTTAATATTGATTTTAATGTTAAGTTTAATGTTAATTTTAGTATTTAATGTTAATATTAACATTAATATTAACATTAACATTAATATTAACATTAAATTACGGATTAGAGTGAGGAGGATTTTTAGAAAATTTTCTAAGGAAAACTTTTGATCCGCTAAAAATATATATATATATATATATATATATATATATATATATATATATATATTAGGTGGGAGATCCCGCACTTAAGCATTTCCGCATATTCTCCGAAATAGCAATCATTAGATTGTATTTTTTGACCGTTCAGATTAGATCAAAATCTCATGAAAAATTGGGTATTTTAAGAATCTAACTGGTTAAAAATACAATCCAACAGTTGCCATTTCGAAAAAAATACAGAATATATACATATATATTTTTGAAAGAAGGTAATTGTGGCGAATGCTCCCACCGGAAATCGATTTCCTGACCACTCGGGCCGCATGCATCACCACTACCACTAGGCTAGAGGGTCATTGGCCCAAAGAAAGAATCATACCACTAGACCAAATGCCCTATGTTTATATATATATTCCACACATTTCCACTTCACTGTCAAGTTACTTTCAATCTTTCAGGCGAATATATAGTATCTACAGCAGCTTCATGCTATAGAATAAACAAAACAAGAAGAAAGCAGCAGCTTCAGACTGTCTTGAAAAATAACTTGGTTCATATTTGGGAATTATATACACGCACACGGACAGATACTGGCTGCTATATCACCAAACATCAGCTCCCTTAGTTGCACCAATGATAACAGCAATTGCAGCAATAATAGCCTGCTCAACAAATTGAAGAAAGGCATTAACCAGGAATTTAGTAACCTAAACTCTTCAATCATTCGGAATAAAAAAACTTTAACATATACGACAACAACAACAAAAAGGAAAAAAAATCAGATATACAGGGACATGCTAATATACCAAATATAAACAAAGTTGACTAATAATAAAAGATGAAGCTAATAATCCCTCGATATAAGAATAGTATACAACATAATCCTTTCTCAATTCAATATATACATGTAAATTGACAAGTTCCTTGATCAAGATACCTGGAATTTTGTATACATGATACATAAAGTTCTAATATATGCTTACCAACAAAAGGCACAGGTTGAAAAGAATCCAGAATATAGAAGCTCTACTTTCTAGTATTTACATCTGTTTATCATTTTATTTACCAATCTTTCCCTAATCTTATTCAGTCGGATGCAATTTTCTTTAGAACCAACTTAGAGTTAAACCATAGGAAAAAAAAAAACAATACATGAAATTGAGCACAATTATACACTTGTATCTTAAGCATGACTTAACTTTCTTTGTTTTAAGTAGTAGAAAATACATTAGCAAAACTACAAGGACAAGAATACAATCAGTTTGTGAAGGAATCCAAAGATGGATAATGCAAGATTCTATTCTCCAACTGGCTGTGAATTTGTGATTTTATTGGGCTTTGATACGAAAAAATCAGAAGCAACAATAAGGTCTGCCCTTGACATCAAAGAAACGATATTTGGCAATTCTAATGACCATGGTCCATGATTATCGGTTCCATCCACAAAATCAAAAGCAACAATATTTTCTGTCCAACGGATATGGTGGTGGCAAATTCCATTGGGCCGCAGAACCCTTAGAAAAGAATTGTGAATCTTGGGAAAGAATATATCATGCAATCATTTGCCCCGGTATCTGTAATGCCCCGCTCCGCATCGGTGCATTACGATGAGTCGTTGACTCGAAGAGTTGCGCTGACCCGATGAGGTATCGATATGAATCGATGCAAGTGTTATGTTGGCCAAAGGTAAGCTTTGAGTCGGTTGGAATCTATGAATCGAATCGATGCAAAGGATAAGTCCCGCTTGAGCAAGTGCTGATTTTAGTTGATCTGGTGTGCAGGCTATGCTTCTATGCTGGACGATAAGAGGTCGGCATTTTGCCTTATGCAATGAAATGTCCGCAAAA
Organism: Iris pallida; assembly: GCA_029216955.1. Taxonomy (NCBI): domain Eukaryota; kingdom Viridiplantae; phylum Streptophyta; class Magnoliopsida; order Asparagales; family Iridaceae; genus Iris; species Iris pallida. The sequence goes on from JANAVB010044216.1 coordinate 711,894, forward strand.
CCAAATCGTGGCCTTGCAACGGATTGTGGCATGGGCACGATAGGCCAAATCAACCGAGTAGAGCAAAGGAATGGCTAAGTCCGGGAGTTAGCTATGCGATCGAGTTATGGAAGCGAGACGCTTCAATCGGCGAAACGGCAAGGCGTATCGGCTTAAGGTGGGCGGGTTCTTGACTCTCTCTCCCTATTCCTTCACGTCTAATAAAATACGTTATGGTTGCATAATATGTTATCGAGTTAGTGAGCGTGGCTCGGTGAGTAAGTGTCTAAGTATGCGTTGAACACTAAGATAGAACATTGAACAATCGAAACATTTAAGCGACGTGCATCGAGTGCACAGGTCGCGGTAGGGCAATGATGGTAGGACATTGAAAGATGATATTGAGATGTGCATCATGTGCACGGCTCCGAGAACATTGAACACTAGGCGTAGAACATTGAATATGGTGCTGAGCGTGCCTTTGTGCACTTAAGCTACTAAATGACTAAGTAAATACGGAGTAGGCTATGCGAATAACATTATGATCGGGACGCGTGATTATGAGTACGAGACGACAAAGCCGTTGGGCGTCGTGCATCAATATGGATGTGTTGGGGCATAACGCCGACGGAGCTCCCCATATTAATGGTGGATTATGTTTATGGCACGGGAAACCGTTTATGTGCGACGCTAGGTTTATGGATTACGAGATCGGTTGGTATGCTATGGATTGTATGCTATGGAACGTATTGCATGGTCAATGGACTCGGATTTGCCCGTGCACGGGTGTGGCTTCCCTCGAACGGTTACGCCGGGGCGCCGGGACCGTTCGGCCTAGGAGGGAATTATGTGTGGTATTTATGGTGCACAACATTCGGACGGATTGCGACCGTCCAGTGCTGTGATAAGCTATGATATCCGTAAGTTTGGGATCCTTCGGATACTGGGCTAGCAACCCGTATCGAAGCGATTGTAGACTTACACATATGAGATGCCAAGTCCATTACGGTGCGACACACCGTGACCTTCATATAGATAGGGCCGGTGGGCTGAGTATGAGAGCTGGGTACAGGCGCAGGGCCTGTCACCCATTATGCATATGTTTATATTTATGAATGGTCGGTTGCGAGAATCTTATGATTGCTTATGTTAAGTTCTAACCACTGCAGGCTAAGGAAAATGGGACGGCATGAGCACGAACACTATGTTTACGTTTACATTATGGCTAACTGTATCTGCTGCAGGAACACGGGATGTAGTGACACATTATAACAATGTGCTATGTTAAGTTTTGCCATGAAACTGATCCTAAGGCTAAATAGAAAGACCACAAAGTAATATGCATGCTCACTAAATGAATAAGTGTTTGGTTTGGGTGCGAGCGGATCTGGATCAGTGCGAAGCGAGGACGAAAGCACTAAACCCCCACTAGTTTATGTGCAGGTTCAGGTTATGATCGGCTCGGGGCGGAGCTTGGCTTGGACGTGCCGAGGCATGGAGCCCTTGGTGTTCAAGAGGAGCTTCCGCATATGCGTTCGGACTTGCGACATGGAGATGTTCGGCCGAAGACTACTTGGTGGCTATAAAGAGGCATAATGTATGGAGCAATGTAATCCTTTGTGAGCTAGAGAGATCATGAGCGTTGTAGCCAATTGGCATTTTATGTTGGGCTATTCAGAGCCTTTGTAACCTTCAGTTCAATATGAATAAAAGAGATTCTTATGTTTCACTTGTTTTCTTCCGCTGCTTATGTTATCGATTTGAGATAGTTCTATGTGAACCTGTTATCTTGCCTTGCACGAGCGCAACTCCAGGCTCGTGCGGCATCACGCCCCAGCGATGGCGATGATTCGGGTAAAATCTAGCGAGGACGAGCGATTTCCCGGGTCGGGGCGTGACAAGTTGGTATCAGAGCGGTTCCATCCTTTGGACCGTGCATGAATCTCTTTGACCCTCAGTTGCTTGCTATCGAATTCAGTTGACTCTAAGTTGTTTCCGCAACCGCATGGCTCATGGATCTGCTCGACGCTACATTGGATGTTCCATACAATAAGTCTATATTAAGTGCGTACGTCTGCCACAAGTATGTCGTGACTATCACGCTATCTCCGGGTGCCATCGGAGAGTGTTGGTTGCACGCAGTGCAACGAGTTATGGGATGTTATTTGCACGCAGTGCAACGAGTTATGGAATGCTGGTCGCACGAAGTGCAACGAATATGGTGATGTTGGTTGCATGAAGTGCAACGATATGTGTGGTCGGTCGCACGAAGTGCGAGGAGCTATGTGTTATCGGTCGCACGAAGTGCGAGGCGTTATGTGTTGGCGGTCGCACGAAGTGCGAGAGATGTGTGTTGTTGGTTGCACGAAGTGCAACGGGTCGATATGTGAGGCGATACATATTATGTGACTAGGCGAATGGTTATGTGTTGTTGGTTGCACGAAGTGCAACGGATCGATATGTGAGACGATGCGTGTTATGTGACTACGAGAATGGTTATGTGTTGGTTGCACGGAGTGCAGCAAGTCGTGGATCGTTCGTTGCATCAGTGCAACGAGTCGATACGGTATGATGTGCGTGTTGTATGGCTATGCGGATGGATAGCGATATGTTATGCGAGATTGAGTAAAGACCTTAAGTATCGAGACTAAGTTGTTGCACAAGCTGCAACGTGCGGGATTCAAAGATCGCGAATGCGATAGTACGAGTCGAGATGGTCGCTAAGTCGAGTTTGAGTAGGCGAACGTTATGTTGGCCGTATGTCGCGTTGAGCTTTGAATAAGCGAATGTTGCGGGTGGGATCGAGATGATCGCCATGGTACGGTTAGATTGAATGAGTTCCAAACTTAAGCTAACGTTAGAGCTGGGATCGGAAGGATCACCATACGGGACGGTTAAGTTGGAAGATAGATATCGGACCTATGCGAAGTGTGATGTCGAGTAATGACTCGATTCCGAGTGGTATATGCAATACCAATTATGCGAGCAAGTATAGCGAAGTATTGTGTCGATAACGATAGGCTCGATCCTGAGTGGTATATGGGATACCACTTAGCGATATCTGTGTTAAGCCGGTTGGTGACTTGCGATAGGGTACGTGAAGACGATTATATTGTTACGATATGATTGTCCGCAACGAACGGAGTAGTACTGAGACTTGAGTGGGAATGACTTGATAGAAGTCGATGCAAGTATGCTTCGGTGAATTAAGTCGAACGATTATGTACAAAGTCGCATCTATGGATACGTCGGGCGAGGATTCGTTAAGTTTAAGTTGAACAATAGGCAGAGCATAGCGAAGGAATATTACGTCGAGGAAATGGTCGACCCGGTCGAACTTATGTTGAGTTAGTACGGAGACGTCTTCGAAACGAATTGAGTAGGTACGGAGAAATTGTGCGAACGAGTTTGGGTTAACGCGATGAATCGGTAGCACGATTGGAAGTGCGAGTTAGGGATATGAGAATGGATATGTGAAATTGAAAATTGTGTCGCGATGATGTTCAGTAGTTACAACCGAATGGATCTTGATAAGTGCGAGACTTGATTCGTATTCGAGTTCGGATAATGGCAATGATTGCAACGGGTTTGAGCTTATGAGAAAGGAAGATGTTCAAGTTATGCATATCGACGATGGTATTGAGGCGTATCAAAGACGATATGTAATAACTCGGGGATACTCTGATCGAATGAACAAAAATTATGTTGAGCATTGTTGTTGGATGAATAAGATGCAAGTTAAGTTATGGCAATTAAGATGATAACGGTAGGAACGTTTCGGAGAATTTGAGAGTGTATGGATGTTGCTCGGATGAAATCGAAAGTGTCTGGATTGCTTCGCGGATCACCACTATATTGACATTCTTGTCTTGAGCGAGCGCAACACCAGCCTCGCACATGCGTCACGTCAAAATTAGAACGATCATTCCGCGTGAGCACTGGTATGGTGATTCATCCGGTGGGGATGATCGAACTTGCAAAGCGTGGCAATTTGGATATGGATTTGTGGTTTGATACGAAGGTGGAATTGAGGATTGTGCGATATTGTCAACGGTAATGCCCAAATGACTCGAGTAGTAACGGCGCATCAGTTGCGCGGGAGTAGAGAAATTACGGATTGGTAGGTCGGATTGGGTAAAGTCCCATAGGAAGTGTCGGAAATTGATTTGGCTCCGCGGTAGGACATAGCATGGTTCGTTGTAACTGTCCCTCGTTGATGATCTTCAATTATCGAGCGTAGTTTCGGGGCAGATGACCCTAGAAGACTTGACCGCCAAATCAAGTAAATGTTGAAGTCCCATAGGATGACCCTAAGGAAGTCGCGTAAGAAATTTATCGAGGATAAGGAATAATCGAGTATATGTTGAGGAACGTGCCTAGTATAATGACGCGGTAAGGCGATTGCAAGGATTCTGCAATGCGCTAGAGCAACGAGTAGTAAAATGACCCTAAGAGTTGTCGCGTAGATCAATTTGAGTAACGGTTAGGTTATGGGTGTTAGGTGCACGATCGATGTTACGAAATGAACTAATCGAGATTGAATCAAAGTTTGAGTAAAGGGATTCGTACTCGGTCGAGAGTAGGAGATGGGCGTATCGTAAGAGACCTTGGGTCGAAAAGATTGTTGCCTTTGAGCATCGTAGACTCAAGTTGACCTCTTGTGTGTGGGAGAGCGCGAGCATGATGTCTGGATAAGTTGCCTAGCGGGGGTAGCCCCAGACTCGATGCGCGGGTAGTTCGAGAACGTAGATCGTATTGGGATAGTTGTGTGCGAGACTTAGTACGGATTGTAGACAAAAGAGTTGGTGACATGTGGACGTAGTCCATGTCGTTATGGCCAAGTGTTATGAACGATTGGATAAAAGACTTAAGTTATGCGAGAGATAGGAAACGGTTGGGCGAATAGGCGTTGCGGGAGCTCGTTGCGATCGGATGCGCAATGACTTGTGCAATGCGAGTGTTAGGTGGCCGGCGAGAAACTTATGAGATCGAATTTACGGATTTGAGTCAAGTTATGTGCAAAGATGTTGGAAGAGGATCACATGTTATGGGATGATGCATACGAAGAGTACTTTGGGAATAGGCGCTAAGATATGACTAAGTCGAGTACGGACCGATGGATGCTTGAGGATTTAAGTTGAGTTTGTTAGTTGTTCCGATATCCTACAACTAAGCTTGGATGAAATGCATATATTGGTGGGACGCCTAAAATATGTGTATGATTCAGGCTGAGTTGTATGATTCAACGATAGTAACACGAGATCGTGAAGCGATCTATGCGAGGCACTTGGATTAAGTGTTGGTTTCGGTTCGAGGACGAACCTGATTTTGAGTGGTATATTATGTAATGCCCCGCTCCGCATCGGTGCATTACGATGAGTCGTTGACTCGAAGAGTTGCGCTGACCCGATGAGGTATCGATATGAATCGATGCAAGTGTTATGTTGGCCAAAGGTAAGCTTTGAGTCGGTTGGAATCTATGAATCGAATCGATGCAAAGGATAAGTCCCGCTTGAGCAAGTGCTGATTTTAGTTGATCTGGTGTGCAGGCTATGCTTCTATGCTGGACGATAAGAGGTCGGCATTTTGCCTTATGCAATGAAATGTCCGCAAAACCAAATCGTGGCCTTGCAACGGATTGTGGCATGGGCACGATAGGCCAAATCAACCGAGTAGAGCAAAGGAATGGCTAAGTCCGGGAGTTAGCTATGCGATCGAGTTATGGAAGCGAGACGCTTCAATCGGCGAAACGGCAAGGCGTATCGGCTTAAGGTGGGCGGGTTCTTGACTCTCTCTCCCTATTCCTTCACGTCTAATAAAATACGTTATGGTTGCATAATATGTTATCGAGTTAGTGAGCGTGGCTCGGTGAGTAAGTGTCTAAGTATGCGTTGAACACTAAGATAGAACATTGAACAATCGAAACATTTAAGCGACGTGCATCGAGTGCACAGGTCGCGGTAGGGCAATGATGGTAGGACATTGAAAGATGATATTGAGATGTGCATCATGTGCACGGCTCCGAGAACATTGAACACTAGGCGTAGAACATTGAATATGGTGCTGAGCGTGCCTTTGTGCACTTAAGCTACTAAATGACTAAGTAAATACGGAGTAGGCTATGCGAATAACATTATGATCGGGACGCGTGATTATGAGTACGAGACGACAAAGCCGTTGGGCGTCGTGCATCAATATGGATGTGTTGGGGCATAACGCCGACGGAGCTCCCCATATTAATGGTGGATTATGTTTATGGCACGGGAAACCGTTTATGTGCGACGCTAGGTTTATGGATTACGAGATCGGTTGGTATGCTATGGATTGTATGCTATGGAACGTATTGCATGGTCAATGGACTCGGATTTGCCCGTGCACGGGTGTGGCTTCCCTCGAACGGTTACGCCGGGGCGCCGGGACCGTTCGGCCTAGGAGGGAATTATGTGTGGTATTTATGGTGCACAACATTCGGACGGATTGCGACCGTCCAGTGCTGTGATAAGCTATGATATCCGTAAGTTTGGGATCCTTCGGATACTGGGCTAGCAACCCGTATCGAAGCGATTGTAGACTTACACATATGAGATGCCAAGTCCATTACGGTGCGACACACCGTGACCTTCATATAGATAGGGCCGGTGGGCTGAGTATGAGAGCTGGGTACAGGCGCAGGGCCTGTCACCCATTATGCATATGTTTATATTTATGAATGGTCGGTTGCGAGAATCTTATGATTGCTTATGTTAAGTTCTAACCACTGCAGGCTAAGGAAAATGGGACGGCATGAGCACGAACACTATGTTTACGTTTACATTATGGCTAACTGTATCTGCTGCAGGAACACGGGATGTAGTGACACATTATAACAATGTGCTATGTTAAGTTTTGCCATGAAACTGATCCTAAGGCTAAATAGAAAGACCACAAAGTAATATGCATGCTCACTAAATGAATAAGTGTTTGGTTTGGGTGCGAGCGGATCTGGATCAGTGCGAAGCGAGGACGAAAGCACTAAACCCCCACTAGTTTATGTGCAGGTTCAGGTTATGATCGGCTCGGGGCGGAGCTTGGCTTGGACGTGCCGAGGCATGGAGCCCTTGGTGTTCAAGAGGAGCTTCCGCATATGCGTTCGGACTTGCGACATGGAGATGTTCGGCCGAAGACTACTTGGTGGCTATAAAGAGGCATAATGTATGGAGCAATGTAATCCTTTGTGAGCTAGAGAGATCATGAGCGTTGTAGCCAATTGGCATTTTATGTTGGGCTATTCAGAGCCTTTGTAACCTTCAGTTCAATATGAATAAAAGAGATTCTTATGTTTCACTTGTTTTCTTCCGCTGCTTATGTTATCGATTTGAGATAGTTCTATGTGAACCTGTTATCTTGCCTTGCACGAGCGCAACTCCAGGCTCGTGCGGCATCACGCCCCAGCGATGGCGATGATTCGGGTAAAATCTAGCGAGGACGAGCGATTTCCCGGGTCGGGGCGTGACAGTATCCTTCAAACGGATTCAGTCTTCCACCCAGATTTGGAAAAAAAATTAATCGTATACATAACTTTCAAACAAGTGTATATTAGACTTTAAGTGTGTTTAGTTGATTAATCCTGCAAGCAAAATCAAGTGGACAAGGCCCTTGGAGATTAATATCAATGTCTGTGTTAAGAAATGATCAAGCATCAAGTGCCCAAACTGGAAGAGAAGCCTAAGAAGGAAAACAAATCAAAGTACCAAAAACACATCCTATTACAAGTTTACAAAAAGTTAGGAGATTATAAAACATATCAGTACTTACAGCAATTGTGCAGGCAACATATCCTGGTTTTTCTCTGTGATCAACTCTTCTGACACAAAGCATAACAAATGCTCCAACATACCAGGGAATTGCACCAAGGAAGAAGCCAATTATGAACCTTTCAAAAACATCAAACTCTGTAAGTTACTCCGCACTAAATTAAGCACCGTAAGAAAACAACTTGAGACTATAAAAACAAGTAAACTATGAAGCTAGGAATGACCTCTAGTTATTAGGAGATAAATTACACACAGGTTTACTTACAGAAACCATCCAAGACCAATTCCACAGCAGGGAAGACGTGGCTCTCTTACAGGCCTTCCTTCAGCAACAGCCGCATAACCTTAAATAAAATTATAAGGAAACAAATAAGTGGAAAAAAAAAGAAGAATTTACTTCAATATGGAAAAGGACAAATCCAGAGAGAGAGAGAGAGACAAATCTCATGCCAAAGTAACCTAGGATGTGGATCACAGTTCATATGCATGCTTATAATCCTTATGAATGAGAACCAAGGATGAAAGTTCATATTATAGTATACAAAAACCAAGTAACTAAGACTGCATAAACATGTACAAGTAAAGCGCAGTCAATGTTGCACGGAGACAGATTCGACACGACATATTTCAGACACGGGGAGACAGATACAGCACCTATTTTGGTGTGTCCTGACGTATTCCGGGGTTAAGAGCTTTGACATTCATAGTAACATGATGGTACCATACAATGGCAGTTGAAACCTATGTTGAACGGACACTGATACGAAACAGCGACACGGATTTGGCACCAATTCTCGTGTCCTAGTCTATTTGAAGTGTCCTTGGCGTGTTCGATACGTATCTGACACGATGCGACATGAACACGAGATAGATTTTTGGAGTATCCGTGCTTCTTAGGTTGAAACCTATGTTTGGAAGTTGACGTATGTTGCACGCACACAAATTCAACGTGACATGGTCACGGTGATAAAAAAAACACTGCATGTATTTTGGCCTGTTCTAGTATATTATGAAGTGTCTATGCTTCACAGGACTTCACCCATGATTCTTGCTATAGGAGGCTTATAAATAAAATATGTATTTCAGAAAGAAGAAAGAAGTTAATAGTATAATTTTCTAAAGTATTCAGAAATTAGGGAGGCAAGCATGGTCCCCTCCGATTACTTAAATCTGCGAAAATTGTCCAACATATTTTGTGATGTAAAAACGGCATATCATGCCAGCCTAGGCCGACAGATTTTTTTCGTGTTTTAATCTGGCCTGTTGTTCGATTTTGAACGGCCAGAATTGCTCGGTGACATAAATAGGGAATTCATAACCTAATTGGCTAATTATAGCAGCCATTCATTAAGGGGCAGAGATTTTCTCAACTTTTAAAGAAGGAGAGATTCGGAGTTCGCGATTGTTTCGGAGAGGGGATTTGTTCGAAGTCATCCACATCGATTCGTCCTCGTAGTCTCCTTAGTCTCATTTAGTAACACGTTAATCCTATTGTAATCTATTACCATTCAGTTTTGAGTAGTCGTGGTGATCCGTGTTCGGTCGGTGAGAAAAGCTAGAAGGGAGTTGGCAACCGAAGATATCTACCATCTTTCCTACATCAAGATTAATAATAAAATAATTGGCTAAAAAGGAGGCAACTTTATTTATTTATTTAAGGGAAAAAATTAGGGGTCTATGGATATTTTGAATGGGATATTTAGGGTGCGTTTGGTTGCAAGCAACTAAAGTGAAAGTGGTAAAGTGCCACTTTTATATTGGATTTTTATCATTTTTATTATTTGGTTACAAAGAAGTGAGACCTGAATATCACTTTTGGATGTGACATAAAGCGTTCTTGTCCCCTTCATAATTTGTATCTCAGATTCCTCCTTCTCAAGCATGAATTGGAGTGAGATTGTGAATTTTTTATATACTTTTCACTTTTCATCGTGTGACAAGTGTACAAATTCACGCTTTAAGTCATACCACTTACTACCAAACATATAGTTACAAAAATGACATTTTTAAGGGGACAAAAGTTTGATAACCAAACAAGAGCTTTTTTAATTCACTTCAAAAAAGTGGAGTCTTATGCAGGCACTTTTTCACTTCACTCCCTTGCTTGCAACCAAACACATTCCAATTTTCTATCCAGGACCCAAGATTAAAAACTACGTCTTTGTAACTTTAAAGCACTCTGCTTTATATTCATTTTTTCTGGAATTAGGGCTCTGGAGAGATTTGATGCAAGAATAGCAAATCTTCTAGATCTGATGATGTAGGCCTGTTTTAAGGGCTTGTTGGTTTCCTACAACACTTGCTTCATTTCCAGCATTTGGTTTTTAGTGAGTAATGGCAACTAGTGCAACAAGACCTCCTATAGATGCTACAGGTTTTGTTGCGGCTAACACAACCACACTTTCAACATTTATAAGCCTCCTGTAGCCGGAATCATGCGTCACGTCCTGCGAAACATAGACACTCCATAATATACTAGAACAGGCCAAAATCAATGCAGTTGCGAAACATAGACACTCCATAATATACTATGTAGTGTTTTTATCACTGTGACCATATCCTGTTGCGTTGAATTCATGTCCGTGCACCATATGTCAAGTTACTAACGTAGGTTTCAACCTAAGAAGCACGGACACTCCAAAAATCTATGCCGTGATTGTGTCGCATCATATCAGATACGTATCGGACACGCCAAAGGGACTTCAAATACACCAGGACACACAACATGGTGCCAAATCCATGTCGCCATGTCATATCAGTGTCTGTGCAACATATGTTTCAACTGCCACCATATGGTACCATCATGTTATCTAAAATATAATACCAAAAAAGTTTCTTAAGAACATTATTTATTTGAATTTGTTGGTATTATCCATATTCAGGTTATATATATATATATATATATATATATATATATTGTGAATAGATAAGAACAAATTATCTAACAAGAGAGAGAGGAGAGAGGAGAGAGGGCGCAAGAGAGGACGGGAGCGTGGGAGGGGGGCGCCAACTCAGTTGGCTCCCCCTCTCTCTCTCTCTCCATTTTTGCATGTGCACGCCAATTGAGTTGTCGTGTCCTTACCCCATTTACAAATCTTCCAAACTTCTCATTTTTATAATTTAGGAAAACTTCTTTACCCTATATGAAAAATTCTGGATGAAATTTCACAATTATGCTTGTGATGAATCTTCTTTTTTCCCTTTTTCTGCCGTATCATACAGTTTCCTTAGGTATTGGTTATTAACCAAAATTTCTTGTATATCAGTATATTTGGATCTGGAGTCAATCATAATCCATACATAATATTCCTGGACAAGAATGAACAATCTAGTGACACTTTTCTTAAACTCGTGCCGCATTTGACATGATTGGGGTCCAACTTGGGGAAATTTCATGATATGCATATGTTTGACAAATTTCAAATTTGTGTGTGTTGGGGAAGAGTGGGTGGGGGGTAATTCTTGGCTCGTGCTCCTTGAACAACAATAAAGGGAAGGAGTAATCAACGGTCTTTGGCTTCTAGGGTTCCCTCTTCTTTTTTTCCGATCTTCTAGGTTGGTTAAATGATCAGAATTAGGGTTTTGTTGTATGAAGGAAAGTCAAGAGCAGTGCAAGAGGCAAGTTTGGATGGAGACTAGAGGATTCTAGAATCTAGACTACCTTTCAGATGAGGTTTATTGTGGTAGAGCGTTCAAAAGTATGATGTTGTTTTTCTAGAATTTGGACAATCTCTCCAAACACGTTGAAAAAAAATTGATATAATGTTATAGTAAAATCCCATAAAGATCAGAAAATACTGTGCTCTAAGAAGCAAGGACATTCCAAAATCCATGTTGTGTCGTGTTGGACATGCCATGGACACTCCGCAATAAGCTAGGACACACCAATATAGGTGCCGAATCTGTGTTCCCGTGTCTCATGTCGAATCCGTGTCCGTGCGACATAGACTGTGTTTTTTCTTTTTTTTCTCTCTAAGTTACTTGGCTTTTGCATACTATAATATGAACTTTCATCCTTGGTTCTGATTCATAAGGATTACAAGCATGCATATGAACTGTTATCCACATCCTAGGTTACTTTGGCATGAGTTTGTCCAGGGTTAAGCATGGTCGGAAGCAGGGTCGGCCCGTGGGCAAGCCCGGAAAGATCCCGGGCTTGGGCAACCCCCCTACTTGGGGCAACGCCCCAGGCCAAAAAAAAAAAAAAAAAATTATAAAACCCACGTACAAAAATCTGATCCAAATGAGCCCAGCTGGCCCTATAGTCCTCCGCTGAAGAGCAATGACTACTATGAGTAAAAAAAATTTGACTCCAATGAGTCAAATCTCAGATTCTCAAATCCCTACTTTTTTATCCTCCTCCTTCAGCCGAAGCCTGCCGAAGCCTCTCCGCTCCGCTAAAGAAAAAATTCCGCCCGGCCGCCCCCAAGGTCAGCGACTCAGCTTCTTCTTCTTCTTCTTCTTCTTCTTCTTCTTCTTCTCCCAAGAAAAATTCCGCCCGGCCCCTCCGCTCCGCTGAAGAAAAAAATTGTTGGAATTTGAAGTGTATGATGTACTTTTGGGAGTGCCATAGCTGATTTAGTACTAGGATTTATATCAGGTTGAGTTTGATTGTTGTTCTACTAGTTTTTCCTAGGTTTTTTTTTTGTTTGTTTCTATTGACTATTTTGCTAGATTCATGAAAATTTTAATTTAGCTAGGTTCTGGACCAAACTAAAAGCACAATATAATCTTGATATTATGATTTTTTTTTATCAATATGCTTTTGTTGTAATTATTTTTTTAGTAAGAGTCAAGGGGCAACCAAAATTAGCTCCGGCTAGGGCAGCCCATCCCCTCGGGCCGGCCCTGTTAAGTATATCGGCAGCAATACCACCGCTGATAGTGCTTTGAAACTTCTCAGAGAGAAATCTAATGAGCTCTGCTTCGCCGCCTTCTCACTTCCCGAACTTCTCCGACACATGGATGACACTCGTCGCACTCCATATAGATTGAACATCTACAGAACCCTAATTTATTCGCAAAAAATAAAATAAAAGTGACTCTTTTGTAAGTTAAAAAAGATTTGGTTTTTTAATCGAGATAGTGGAAATAAAAGCCCCAAATCCCTACTGATTCAAACAATGGTGGGATCAATTTCTATCAAGAAGTTGCAATAGAAAAGGAGGGAAAAAAGGGATCTGAGACCTGGGACGGCCTGGTAGGCGTGGGCGTAGTAAGAGGAGGCGCCGGGCAGAGGAACGGGCTGGGGGATGCCGATCGCCGGAGACTGGTGGTGGTGCTGGTGAGGTGGCGGAGGAGGGGAGTAGATCGGCCCGGGGGACCCACCAGCTTCGAAAGTTCCGTACTGCTGCTGTTGCTGCTGGTGATGGCCGAGATGGAGGTGGTGGTGGTGGTGGTCGTGGCCATGGCCATGGCCATGCCCACTCTTTTCTTCGTCGCTCATTTTCTTCTTTTTTCTTCTATTGTTGCTCTCTCTCTATATAAACCTGTACTTTTTTCTTCTTGTTTTAATCGAAGAATTGTGGGGGTGGAAGTGAATGTAAGTGGAGATATGAAAGTGAAACATGAAAGTGAATGTAAATGGAGATATGAAAGTGAATGTAAGTGGATACAGCTATAAGTGGGCTGCGAAGGTCAAGCCCATTTGTTCGACAACACATTCCAAACTTACTATTTAGAAGTTTATGACATACATATACCATATATTTACCGAAAACTTTCTCTATAGATTTTAGAAAATTCAAAAATATACCATAAACATCGACATTTTGTTCAAAGTAAAAATATACATTTTGGTCAAAGTAAAAAAAAAAATATATATATATATTTTAAAGTAAATAATAGTTTAGTCTTACTTAAACTTTAAACTTTTTTTTTCATGATCAAAAGGTGACAAATTGAATATAAAATTTTTATTAAATTCGGGTACGGATTCAGGCTTTAACATATTCGATTCCAACCTAACAAATGGAGACCCGTAGTGAAGACGTAGTTGAAATGTTGTTGAACATCTTTATTCTCTTAGGCCACATTTGGTTCGCGGAATCAGAACCTTAGATAAGAAAAGTCATTCATTTTTTGTATTTGGATGACAAAGAAGAAGTGTTTCCCAAAGAAAAGTAGAGAAAATTAGAAGCAAACTATCCATGTTGTATTCCCAATATATATATATATATATATATATATATATATATATATATATATATATATATATATATATATATATATATATATATATAAGAGATGCATGTGGCCCTTGTGGGCGGAGTTCGAATCCCAATAGGAGTGATTCCATAAACTAATTACCTTTGCTTCAAAATATATATATATATATATATATATATATATATATATATAACAGCCGTCCAGCCATGGTGGTGGTGGGGGGGGGGGGGGGGGGGGGGGGGGGACCCTCTAGGTGAGCTTATATAAGGGTTCGTTTAAGTGGCTAGAGCGGAAAGCTCACCTAGAGGAGGTCCTTGCCCCCCCCCCCACACCCCCCTCCCCCGCGGATGGCTGGACGGCTGTTTTATATATATATATATATAGCAGATGACCTCTAGCCTAGTGGTTAAGAGAGATGCATGCGGCCCGAGTGGTCAGGAGTTCGAATCCCAGTGGGAGCGATTCCAGAAATAATTTACCTGGTTCCAAATATAGAGGTCATTTGCATATATATATATATATATATATATTATATATATATATATATATATAGATATATATATATATATATATATATGCAAATGACCTCTAGCCTAGTGGTTAAGAGATCAATTCCCGACGTTCGCCACAATTACCTTCTTTTAATATATATATATATATATATATATATATATATATATATATATATATATATATATATATATTTTTAAAAGAAGGTAATTGTGGCGAACGTCGGGAATTGATCTCTTAACCACTAGGCTAGAGGTCATTTGCATATATATATATATATATAAGGGTTCGTTTAAGTGGCTAGAGCGGGAAGCACCTAGAGGAGGTCCTAGCCCCCCCCCCCCCGGATGGCTGGACGGCTGTGTTTATAGATATATGATATATATATATATATATTATATATATATTATATATATATATATTATATATATATATATATATATATTAAAAGAAGGTAATGTGGCGAACGGCGGGAATTGATCTCTTAACCACTAGGCTAGAGGTCATTTGCATAATATATAATATATATATATATATCTATATATATATAAGATATATATATTATATATATATATCTATAATATATATATATATATATATATATATTAACCACTAGGCTAGAGGTATTTGCATATATATCTATATATAATATATCTATATATATATATATATATATATATATATATATATA
>JANAVB010044216.1:810832-815832 GCA_029216955.1 Iris pallida
ATATATATATATTCTCAGCAAAAAAAATATATCTATATATATATTTCTCAGCAAAATAAATATATCTGCAGTTACTTCTATCAACAGTAAGTTCTGTTCCAATCGTAATTTTTGTTGCTGAAATAAGCATAAAAAACCCTCTCTTTTTTCCCTCTCTTTTTTCTGTATATGCATCGCACACCACAAAATTTTTTCATATCCAAAATAAATGAAAAAAAAAGGTCTTTGCAACGTAAGTTGCAGGTTGGTCGCGACTTCAGGGAGGGAACGCGAGGAGGACGGGACCGTTCAAAAGCATTGAATTGATCAATACGAGTGAAAGTGATTCGTTGAACCGATTTCTTTTTGGAGAGCTGACGAAAGACTTCCTCTGCCACACAAATTCAAAATCTCCGATTGCTACTGCTGTGTCCTTTCCATGCATTTATTTTATAATTTGTCACCTATTGTCTGAATCCAAGAAGCAGGAATTTTTTTTTTAAGATGTCAGACGATAGGTACGAAATTTTGTACATGTTGTATTGTATGTCAGTTGGATTTACTTTCTCCAACTTCCACCGATAAATAGAAGAATAATAAGCTCCCGTGATTCGATCCATTGATCTTCCGCAATCCAAAGATCTTATACCAATTAAGATCTTATACCGTTCCTCGGTAACCACAAAAAGTCATACTACTTGAAATATAATATACTTATATATTCAGTTTAATTTGTTTCAATTTTTTTATGAAGTGTCTCTATATAAGATTATATGAGCCAGAATCGACATGATAATATATACCTACGATATTGGCCAGAACAGAATTTTAGAGAGCCGAAAAGTTGTTCAACAATATACTATTGGTAGATCGATAAATTCTCTGTCCGAAAATTTCCGATTATAAAATACTAGCTTTTGTGTGTATATATATTTAAATGAATTCAACACAACTGCTCTTTTGATTGTTATGGTATCCAGCTTTATAGTCAGCATAATAAAGACAGGTCAGAAGTTGAAAAAGGAAAAAAAAAAAAGAAAAAAAAATAAAGAAAGCAACAACAAGAAGTCATCGTCTTTTATATCTATATCTACATTGATTATCTATTGATTTCTTTAGGAAAATTCACATATTGACTCTGAGGAGTAAAAGTTATCTTTGTTCCAAGTTAGAAAAGTTGACACTTTCTATATATCTACAATCCAAATGTATCAGTATTTTTTTTTTTTTGCTCTTTACATATTCTAACAAGTTAATCCTAAGAATTCTAAATTTCGTTATATTTTGTTAATGTTTCAATGTGGATTTGGTTTAGGTTACTACTAGACTAAGGTTAGTTCAGTTAAACAAATCTGGCCGGAAAATAATTGAATTTTTTTAAAATCTTTATCATGTTCAACTTTGAAAATCTAGAATACAAACCCAATTTTTTGGGACATTTTGATACAAGTTAATTGGTCATCCTCCATGCTGCAAAATTTTTGAATTGCTATTTTTTTGTTTGCTCTGGAATTGTGCCGAAAACACGAATATGATAACATTCTTTGCTTCTCCAAAATCCTAGAGGAACTGATGAGATTTTAATTTTTAGAACTCGGCCATGGAAAGTCGTTGGATTACATGCATCTCATTTCTTGAATTTTTTAAGAGGTCAAAGAAAAATAAAAATACTTTAATGTTAGTGAAGCCCACGTATATATTTCATATTGTAAGTTTTATTTGAGTTTATTTAGTTGAACTCTTGTTACTGTCGGACTGCGTCGGTTGACAACTACTTTTGTTATTGTTGGTGTGAGCAGGGACGAAACTATGCTAGGGCCAAAGGGGGCCCTGGCCCCCCCCCCCCTGACTTTGAGAAAAAGTTAAAAAAAAAAATATTGATTAATTATTGATGGCATGTACATTGCTTTGGACAAGGTATTGTATAATTAACGGTTAAAGGAGTTATTAGTTTCTACAAACAAACAAACTATAAGAGCATCTCCAACCCACTGTGAATTTGAAAAAATGGCTGCCACATAGGAATTACCACTTTTATTTCAAAGTTCCTTCTCCAATGCAAATGTGAAATAAATTGTGAAGTTGATATGGCAATGACATGTCAAAGACAATGTGAAGTTGGTTGTCTAGATCTAGACAATAGACTTCACAATGCTTTACGTCCACATCATCGATTATGAATAAAAATATTTATAAAAAAAGGGAAGTGGAAAATTTGTCTTTGAAGTTGGAAAAAAAAAGTAATTTTATTGTCTTCTTAAACTTTTATATTGGAGAACACTTTTTTTTTTATCTCATTGTCATGTGTGAATATTATCTTGCCACATAGGAAAGACATTATCTTGTGCCTCATGCCACATAGGAATCACAAAAAAAATAAGACAATATGGTTGGAGATGCTCTAAACTCTTTTAATTTTGTACATTTAACTTGTATTTTTTCTACCAACAGATAATTGAAGAGTTGCTAGTATCAATATTTAAATGCCATGCACTCAACTTTTACTTTCATATGATACATACTATTGACCAGGGACGAAACATTTTTTACTATAAAACTGGTGTAGTTACCGATTTTTTTTTTAACATGGTTCAATAACTTTCGTGTTCGGCCCCTGTCCAACTCAAGTCCTGGCTCCGTCCCTGTGTGTGAGAAAGAAAGAATGATAAAATCCAGTATTTCACAACAAAATTTATTAATAAAAAAATATTAGTATATATATTACACGTTAAAATAATTAATACATATATAGAGTAAAATTTAATGATATACACGATAAAACTCAAAATAATTGAAGGAGACGAAAATAACTTGCTGAAGGTTAATTCTAGGTATCAATATAAGTAGGCATGAAAGTTTATATGGTACCATAGAGAAATTTGTTCTTTTATAGTACGTCATACTAATAATTGACTTCCAATAGAACTCGAAATTTTCAAATAAAATTAGCATGAAGGCAATAGGAGTATCATAGTCATTAATTAATTAATTAACTAATTAATTATTTTATATTTATACTTCATAATCGATATCTTTTAAAGTTACATACAATTAAAGTTGTAATGCAACCAAAATGAAGATCAATTCATAAGGGTTACCCTTTGCTTACAGTTGATGTTTCTATTAGTGTTTGTAAATAAATCTCTATTTTCTAAGAAGTTGATTTCACCGTAAGTATCTTTTCTCAATATGTTTTTACCTAAATTTATTAATCTGAAAATTGCTGAGAAACCCAATTTCGGGGTGACTTTTATGAAATGCCCACCCGCTGGATGAGTTTTATGAAAAACCCAGAATTATGTATTTTCACGTTAAATATTCCAAGATTTCCTTTTAGATGCCACCCGCTGGAAACTGCTATTTTTATAATACCGAAACTACCCTCCGTGCGAATTGGTCATCTATATGTATTGAATTCAAAAAACTCAGATCTGGATTGCGATTTTCGTCTTTTCTTCTTCATGGAAAATCTGAATTCCATTGCTCTCATCTTCAGCAGAGATCGCAAAGATCGTTCGTAGTTCGGTGTGCTTTTCTTCAGTCGAACTCAGATCATCGCTCGTCCATCATCACCATCATCATCTTCATCGTGGAGACATTTGAAGTTTTTCGACGATTAGGTCAATTGTGGAGAGAAGATCTTTCTTCTTCTTTCATAAGAATTATCATCGTTTTGAAAGAAGAACAAAACTCTTTATTCCTGACAAAAATTTTCTAAAAAAAAAAAATTCTCCGTGTTAAAACCATGGAGAATGACCATTCTCCGTGCTAAAATGACGGAGAATGACTATTCTCCGTTTTAAAAACCACGGAGAATGGCTTCTCCGTGTTAAAACCATGGAGAATGACCATTCTCCATGCTAAAATGACGAAGAATGACTAGTCTCCGTTTTAAAAACCACGGAGAATGGCATTCTCTGTGTTAAAAACCACGGAGAATGATAAATTTCTATGGGTTTTAACACGGAGAATGCCATTATCCGTGGTAAAGTGACGGAGAATGGCCATTTCCGTCATTTTAGTACGGAGAATAGCTATTCTCCGTGGTTTTAACACGGAGAATGATCATTCGTCTTTTTCAATACGGAGAATGACCATTCTCCTCCATGTTAACACGAGATTGGTCATTCTCCGTGTTAATATCACGGAGAATTACCATTCTCCCTGTGAAAAAGACGGAGAATGACCATTCTCCGTTGTAAAAAATGACGGAGAATGTCCATTCTCCGTGTAAAGATCACGGAGAATGATTATTATCCGTGTTAATATCACGGAGAATGACCATTCTCCGTGATTTTACCACGGAGAATGGCAATTCTCCGTGGTTTTGACACGGATAATGACCATTCTCCGTCATTTAGTACGGAGGAATGGCTATTCTCCGTCATTTAGTACGGAGAATGACTATTCTCCTGCGTTTTAACACTAGAAATTGCCATTCTTCATGATTTTACCATGGAGAATGCGAGTTGAAAGTTTGGAAAGCCATAACTTTTGACTGGGAGATCGAAACGAGGTCCGGTTTGTCGCAAAACGAGCGTATTTCAAGGAGCCTAAAGTAACAAATTTTTTGTTAGACGGACTTTCAAATTTTAGAATCGCAAAAAAATGATGTTTTGACCTCCGTTTTGACATGAAAGATTTTGGAGAAGAAAACCTAGATTCGAAAGTGAGCAGTATCGAAGAAGAGAAAGGATAGAAAGTGAGCAGCGTAACGAAGAAGATGAAGAATCGAAATCTTTTTTTTTGAAGAGTATGTTTCGCGGGTGCTTTGAATAAATTAGAAGGGTAAAAGGGTCATTTGGAATCCGCTTTGGATAAGTTTCTCTAATTCTGGGCACGCGATGAAATTTTTTTTAACGGTGGGTTTTTCATGAAACTGTTTTAGTTTTTGGGCATTTCATAAATTTCCCCTTTATTAATTAATTTTTTTTACTAAATTTAATAGGATAGTCAGATAATTATGTATATATATTTTTAAAATATAGTTTATTCTTTTTGTACCTTTTGCTCTTATTAAG